>UYWX01000077.1:0-55033 GCA_900622495.1 Hydatigera taeniaeformis
GTATTACATTGACCGAAGATGAGTGATCGCAATGCAGCAAGACGCATACTTATATGGTCGTAAGTGTAAGGGTTGATGATGATTCTTTCCATAATATAAAAATGCACAAGTTTAAATTATAACTTGTGTAAACGAATCAAGGTTAAAATGTATTCTATGTAATGTACACTACTGTCTACAAAGTAATAAGGGAAACATTTGAGTTTAAATCTGAAAACACGTTTTGGTTTATTTATATAAATCGCCGCAGCTAACGTAATGAAGCGCGTCCTATGACAACGGCATTCTGGCATTTTGATTGGACATGAATTCCTGGTCGATTTTTGCAAATGCTTTGGTACGTATCCTTGTCAACTCTTGCAACTGCAGGAGTTTCTTTGAATATTAATGCGTTTTTTGGTTTCAATCGAGGATTGCTTTGGAATCAATTTCATTTTACCTTCATTTCTTTCTACATTTTCTTCATTTTTTATTGTTTGTCCGAAAATCTAATTCTTCGTGGGCGAAGGGCATTTTTTATTTGTTTATGGGAACTTTTATCTTTTGTTAATAGTTTTTCACTATCTGGTTGTCCCAAGCTTCAGTTCTTGACCTGACGATGGCAAATTTTCTGGACGTTTTGAGGCAACATGATTTTGTTCTCGTCAATTTTTATGCCGAGTGGTGCCGTTTCAGTCGCGACTTAGCTCCAATATTTTTGTCAACGGGTGAGAGCGTCGTTCAGGAATTTAAGGATGGCAAAGTTGTACTTGGTCGTGTGGATTGTGATGATCAGGGTGAGTTATCGTGTTTTTTCATTTTTTCTCATGTTTTACTTATTTATTTGTGCAATAAGTGAGGCTTTGTTTCGCCTAAGATGCCTGCAAACTTTTTAAATTTTTCTTTTTTTTTTTGGACTTTTTTGCTGCTGACCATAAACCTTACATCAATGAGAGTAATATAACAATGGCAACTTATGACTTTGATCTTTTACCTGGTTGCTGTTCTACTTAAGCTAGGAATAGTGGGCTGATTATGACAAAGTATACGGGAATATGACCAATTGCGGTTGAAGTCAAGAGGGGAGAGTTGATGCGGTAGATAAGTGAGCACATTGCTATTTCTATATTTTGGGCTCTCTGGTATGCCTCGCGTTATGACAAGAATTGACCGAAAAATTTTCCTTTAGCCAGTTTACTCGGACTGAACTCGTAGCCTTTGTAACTGTCATCAGCCGGGGAGAATGAGTTATCAACAAAGCATAAATACATTAATATAGGATGAGGAACCACTAATTATATAATTCCACTACAACTAATTAGTAAATTCTTCCACGGCTGGAAATTGCCTCACTTTTGATATCCACCCAATAATTTTTTAATTACGTTGCGAATTTGGTTGACATTGATAGAATGTTAGCTTGAATATGTTCCTGCCTTCTGATGCTGTATGCATTCATAATCCTGAAACGCATGCTGAATGGGATGGTTGTGCTACTTGTACGTCTCTCAGTCTCGTTTCTGAGTTCTGGAATGGTAATGTCCCGTTTGGCCGGGGGATTACCGCCTTCTTTTTGCTCTGGCAAGGATTGCCTTTTTGTCACTGCATGATTTATAGCGTACCCTCCTTGAAAACGTGCACTTAGCCATTCCCGTGATTACATTTCTCGGATTTGGTAGATCTGCCAAGCGCATGTTACACTCGCAAATGTATTTGGCTTCGCCTCCTCACTATGAAAAAGCCTATATTTGTTCTCGTAAGTGATGGGCCACTTAACTCTCATTTATCGTAACATAGAAGCCAGTTTACGTCAGGTATTGGAGTCGGCAAGAGTTGGTTTTGAAGCTGCAGAATGCTTGATTAAAAGTTCCGGAAGCGCTTTTAAATATTCTCATAAAGCTCGCATTTGCATTCGCCCCACTTCCTCTTGGCGAACGATGTGCGTATTTCGTATGTTAATCAACATCCACGTAAGCATTTGTCAGAAAGCTAGATTATCATGATTAGCTCACGGGAAACAGTATATTTGCCCTTTGCTCTGAATCTTGCCTTTTTCGCATCTTAGCTATTTGGACTTGCTATTTTTGGCTTTGCGAAACACAATGTTTCTTTTAGACTTCCCTTTCCTAGCTATTTTTGGTGCAGGATCCAAAATTAGCTGTTTTGGCAGCCCTTAATCATAGCACGCGATGTAGAGGTACAAACACGGATAACTGCTATTACCTGACAGACCGAACGATAGCGATTTCAACTCCACTTTTTGCTGCTGTTCTTGTTTACCTGTGAACACTTGTTTACGGATCTGCATCAAACTACTTGGGATGCTGAATCTACCTCGTTTATGAGCTTGAATGTGCTATTTAGAGTTGTTCTTACAACCAGCGCTGCCCATTCGCTTTGAATACCTTAAGTGAACCGGTAGAGAGGTGGGTACAGAGGATCAACTAGTGGATTAGGTGATTCCGGGACCTTGAGGTCATTTGTCCTAAGTCATTGATAGCTTTGCACCTTTCATTTTCACAGAGCAGGACTTGAAGTCACTACTCCAACTGTTTGTATTTTCTCCTTGTCTTAGGAGCCCTCTGCATGTCACAGGGAGTGTCAAAGTACCCAACACTGCGGCTTTTCAAATTTACACGACGCTACGGCAGCGAGTATCGAAATCAACGATCGGTGGAGGCCTTTCTGGCCTACCTTCGTGAACAAACGGCAGATCCTATAAAGAAACTGACCTCATTGGTGCGTTTCTATAATTTTTTCCCCTTGTGAGTTTATTCCATAAATTCTCCTTCTTCATCGGAACATTGTTTGGTGAAAATAGTTGGGCCTAATTGCAATCATCTCCGCTCTTGTCTCATCTTCTAAGAATGTGATTTCGCCATATCACGGCAATGCTCTGGAGCTTGTATGAAAAGAGGTGTTTTAATGGAGTTTTATCGCCTGTCACCTCTCCTCTTCTGTTCTCCAATAATATGACCTCCTGACTGTTTTTGGGGTATTTTCTCTTGATCCGTTATAATTGTTTAGCCGCACGTTAGTAAATGGCATATTCCAAACCTTTGAAGCTCATTGTCAACAGGTAATGCGGAGTATGAAGGAGGGGCATTTGCTTGGCCTCTACTTCGATCGCCTTCTTATTCAGATTGCTGCATCCTTTGTCTATTTGGTACGAGTTCATTCGAACACTGTTTCGCAATCGCATTCCACATCCCATTCAACGAATTTGTCAAGAAGTGAGTTAATTACGGTTTGTGAAACAATACAGTCTTCATTTGCATTCAAAGCTAGGCCGAGCTTGGCGCAGGCAGAAGTGCTTTTCCCTGTCACAAATTTTTCGCATTAATTCTTGGTAGCCAACTTGTCTTTGTTGAATTGCAACAGTAAGTAAACAAAATTATTTCGATGTCACTCCTAGCTTAACCTTGTAAATATGTGCATTCTATCTACCACCGAAGCGACAGTCTTTTCAGAGATTTTAGTTTTTTTTTCGCTAACCATTTTCTCAACGGTCTTTGACTTTAACCAACGACTTTCTTTGCCGAAAGAAATGAATTCGTAGAGAATTGATGGTTTCGCATCAACTCCTGCAACTTCCCATCTTAAATGTCTGGAGGATCGATTGTTGCTTGCAAGAGCTCTTTCCTCATCAAATTAAGCCCTATCCCACTGCCGTGTAGAAATCGCGTGGGTGATTAGTTTGTCCCTCTCAGTGATGAATTTTAAACGAATCGACCAAAAGCAGAGCATCTCTTTGAAGTTCCCACTGTGTGATCCTTGAACAGTTTTCTTTCCACTTGAAGATTCGTACTGTCAGTGAGACCTTTTGGTACGATCTGCTTGATTTCTAGCACCAGTCTTTTCGGTTATTCTCACCAGCGTTCAGTATGTTCCCCCATTGTGAAGGAGTTTCTTGATGCTGAGATTGCCTTCATTCTTAACGCTAGTTTGTTTTTCTCTGACAGGCGGAGGTGGACGGTTTGACAACCCAACGCAATCTGGTGGGCATATTTCCCACCATTTCAAATGACAATGCAGCCTACATGAACTTCTACATGGTCTCTCACCTCGTCGGCGATTGCACTTTCTATGGAGTGGAGGAGTAAGTTCAACCGACTTGATTCCCATTTAACCAATGGAATAACAGAAGTACATTGAAAGCGTTCTTTGGAATCAGGTTGTCAGTCGCAAATCCACGTCTTCTTTCACTTTAGCAAGAATGCCACAGCATCGGTCGTCAAGTTTATCCTCAAAAAGGTTCGCTCACTTCCATCGTCATAATTCTTCTTCCCCGTTTATCCACCTTCACCTTTGAGCTTGAAGTTCATTGTCTTTTATCTACAAGTTCCCCTCTGATGGAGACACAAAGCACCAGCAACTGACTCTGGCGAGAGAGGAGGTAGCAAATCCGGAAACGGTGACCGACTTTGAGGCGCTGCGTAAATGGGCTGTGGAGCGTTGCACGCCCCTGGTACGAGAGTTGACCTTTGCGAATGCGGAGGAGATCACTGAGCCACGGCTGCCCCTTCTCATTCTCTTCTACCCGCCTAATGACTTCTCTGCGGCGATGAAATTTAACACCCTTATGGAGGAGCACTTTGGCGATCTTACTGGTGCGTCACTGCGTAAATTTATCATACAGATGCCTTATTTCCGAAACCAAAAGTCTCCAAATTCAGTAGACCGATTCACCTTTCTTTGATCAGTTTATCCCTGGCTGTCTAAGCTCTACCGAAGTCCCTTTTCAGTACATTGGCTAAACCCACTCTTCTTAGGTCGCTTTGTGCCTCTGGTGGCTAATGGAGAGATCTTCTCTCATCCTCTCATGCACATGGGCAAGTCGGTAAATGATCTTCCCTTGCTGGCAATCGACTCATTCCAGCACATGTTCCTCTACCCTGGAAATTTGGACGAAGCACTCAAAGACCCGAAGTACATCAAACAGTTTTTGGCTGATCTTGCCTCAGAAAAACTTCATCGACAGTTCCACGGCTTCCCCGAACCTCAGAACGAAGCGGTGAGTCGTCGTACCTCTTTATAGGAACTCAAACGGGTTTGTGAATGTTGGTTAGTTAAATGACGGAATTGTATTGTCCCTACTCATCTAGCCGCAGAAATCTTCATTGGAGGATAAAGTAAGTTTTCTGGTCACCGTTTTACAGTCGAAATGCATGCAATTCACTGTTCTCATGCGTCTGTATAGTGTGACATCAATAGGGAAACAATACCGAAAAGTGAGTGCAGGGGTAGTACTTTGCCATGACTGCTGAAATAGATATCATTCACATTTGTCCTTTACCTATGTGGCATGCAGACAACAACGTCAAGTGGCAATTCTACAAGCATCTTATGTTTTGTTTTAATTCCCAAATCAGGATCGGAAGCCCGAGGAGGAAAAAAAGCCGGCCCCTGCTTCATCTGTCTTCAAACTCCTGACACCGTCCAGCAATCGATACAGTCTGCTAAGGGACGAACTATGATAGATCTGATTCGGGGTAGTCACGGTTGTTCTTTTACTGTTCTTTCGTTTGTTACCACCTCCTTGTCGCTTTCCTCTCTTTTCTACCGGAAAGTCGGTTCATTGTACATTCGTCCTTCAGTCACGAGTCGCATTACGTATACATATTGGGTATTAGAGTGGAACGATGAGTTCGTGTTGTTGATTTCAGAGAAGAGAGTTGTGGAATATGCCGTCAAGGGGAGAATGTGAGTCCAGCTCGCTGGGGCGCTGGGTCGTTCCGGAGAAAGTGGCATGTGTTTTAAATGCGAGTTAAGGGTGTGGCGTCTAGAGACTTTCCATGTGGTGGGAGGAGGTGGTAAGTGGGGCTGGATATGTAGTTCAAGGAAAGTGGAGCAGGTGGGTTCGGACATGCCCTAAAGGCCAGCTTGCCAGTGCGAAGGTCAGACAACGTCAACAGCGACCACCAAACGCTAGGCAGTTAGGGTAACGGAGCATAACATAGCGAATTTCGATTTATCAGGAGGGAGAGTGCAATGGCACATAGGTGACTAGCTCACGAAAGCCATGTCGACATAAATAAACACGTAAGAATTCTAATATTAAAAATTCTGCAACGAAAAAATGTAAAACATTTGTGTATATAATTAAAGATGTTTGTGGCTGTAACTTCATCGAAATGTTTTATTCAACTGATGAAGGGTATGTATCTCGCAGAGATTGACCTTGGGGGGAACTTAAACAACTTTTAAAGTTACGGAGCGTTTTTTGAACGCGTTTCTGCATTGGTTTTGTGGTCGGTACGTGAGGGATTGCATAATCTTGAGCACTTTTTCTAGCAATGTAACGATAACTAGAATGTGTGCCTCATATGCTAAGTAGTTTAAGTCATGGCTATTCGTTTCGAGACATGTTTCATTGAAGAAAATATATTAATTAGAAAAGAAGCTATTTTCTTTATCATATTTTGCACTTCAATTTTTCCAGTCTCAACTCTTTTTCCTCTATATACATGTATTTTTGTATTGAATCTAGGCTAGGTTTGTTGTTTCTATGTTTCTATGTTTGTTGTTTTCTATGGCAGCGGAAGCATTTTACATGCAACAAAGCTTATATAGTCTGTGAAGAACTGGACTAATTAAGCTACACTGCAGTAATGCACAAAATGTTGTCTAAGTATTTCCACTTCAGTGGCTTTACGTGGGTCTTCTTCTCATTTGATCTCTTTTGAATCTTTCTTCGCTCTTGTTCGGATTAATTAATACCTTTTCATTTGTCTTCTCAAAGAGTGCTTTACATTTTAAAATTCGCTTATCATCTCATTTTAAATGCTGTCTCACTTTTTCGATACGAATTTACCACAAGTCCTTCGGACATCACTGATTTTCTTCTTATATGTACATTTATTGACTAAATTTGTGTTGACACTTAAATACATATCCTATTACTGTGAAACTTAAATGATTTGAAGTGAATCGAATGGCTTTCCTAGATTCCGTACAGGTTGTTCTAGCGGGTAATTGAATTTCTTTTGTCCGTATATTTGTTTGCTCTGAGAAACATTTCACCTTTTAGCCAAGCAAGAATGTACCTTTTTTCTGTTGATAATAATTCCCCACGAAGACGCCATTTATCCATTCCTGCGCTTGTCAAAATTAAGTCGATCTCAAATGATGTGATATAGAGGTCTTCATTTTAGAAATTGATAATGCTTCAAGAGATTTTATAAACTGCATTTGTTTCATGTCACTTTATTTGTTCTACATGTGACTACTTACATCAAAATGGATATTTGGATTGGTAGTCTTGAGCCCCTCCCTTTCGGACATGATTGTGAACATGACTAGTTGATTCAAAGTCACACAATTCTTCAGCCTCTCTTTTTCTCCCTTTTATTTATGTCACGTGGTAGTGAAAAGTCGCATAGGACCTTATGAAAGCTCTCCCTTTCCACTAGCCACATAAACCTCTTCGCCGTCCTTCTTTTTTCCTTCAAACGAAAGCCGCTCTATTTATAAGCCAAACCGCCCTATTTTTTTTCCCCATGGAAGGAACAAACACGTCATAGTTGAACTTACGAGATGTATGAACCTTCTGCAAATGCTAAATTAAAAGACAATTGATAAAAAGGAACAATATTCCCATCAACTTTTGAGATATGTATAGCTGTATGGCACACAGATTCATTGCTATTAAAAATTTAGAAGCTTGTAATTAAAGGTGGTGCTTTTAGAGACAACACCAGACTCCCATTAATCAACCACCTTCATTTGTCTTCCTGTACTGCCTCACTGTGCTAGAGTTTGGAGTTGGAGATGAGAGCAATTTAGACCTCACACTTTGGTGATGGTAGAGGGAAGAGGAGCGGCGGAGGAGGGGTCCAGGAGACCCGATTCACCACAGAGGCATCACGTGACAACTCTTTCCTGCTGAGCCAGTTGTGATGCCATCCTGAGTGTCACTTAGGCTGAGAAACTGAAGTAAAAAATGCAGTAAAAAGGAAAAGAACCTTCTGCACTCTCATTCTCAATGTCGTGATATGAATGCGGGTGGTGAGACTCTTGCCGGGGTAGAGAAGTGCAAACAACAGCAAAGACAACTTTATAGGATAGGCAAGTGCTAAGAGCCTGACCCAATACTCTCAATGAGTTTGGGCTATTTTTGTCCACCAAATTCACTACTAAAGTCTATTTTGTGGAATTGTATCCTCCAGACAACTCTAAAATCCACTCTCCTTTGTCTCCTATAAAACCAGACTCAATGCTCTAATCCTTTGGGCTAAAACTTACATTTATTTATTCGCTTCAGTAGATTTCATGGTTTTAATGAAATAACTTTTGAACACTTTTTTAACAACGATAAAGATGAGATCGGGAATGGACCTAAATCCAATTGACCTTTTAGGCGTGACCGCAAATTTAAAATGTTCAAAGCATAAAATGGGATCTGACCCCAAATACGGGGTGACTATACTAGATTGGACAGCGTGCAGGCGAACAATTCAATGTAGACTTATTTTCTCCTTTACATTTCGTTGGCATCGCAAACCGAAGAGTTAGCGATCTCAAATATTTTTCGTCTATTTTCCACCCCCCTTATATTGTACCTAAAATATGGATATCTAAAGGGAAGGAATTTGTTGCCTCAACTGTTTGAGATGTCCCGAGAAGGGGGGAGGGGTGAGATGGGAGGAATTGCTGCCGGGAGAGCTTTTATACCTAGGCATCCGGAAATCGCTAGAAAAATTTAATTAATTAGTGTTAATAAACGTCTGAAAGTGAATAATTGGAATTTAAAATCAGCTAGGGCACAAATTTATGACCTTCGTCAACTTAGTCATGGATCAGACCCCCTCCTCTCCTGCGCTGAGGTGGTAACCAATCGGAGGTCAGAGCGGTGATCGATCAATGCCGCTCGGAGGGAGGGCGGTGCACGCATGCGCGCCCTGTATGCGTATCCTTAGTCCGAAATTCAATATTTTCTTTTTGTTAATTTTTTTAACAAAGAAATTTAGCTTGTTAGGGGAAGAATAAAATTTAGAAAAAGTAGATTTTTAAATTTGTTGTAATAAGCAATCGCCAATTGTCAATAAATTCGCGAAGTCTGTATATTTAAGTGGAAAATAATGGCCAAAATAATCTTTAGCGCAAAATCGCGTTAACCCAAGCAGTAGATGTCTTGGCATAGTTTTTCAATTTACATAAAATACTTTCAAAGGTGACTCTAGTCGTTCGGGTTAAATGGCAAATAGGAAGTGTTTCGGGGCGGAAATGGCTACTTTAAATTAATCAGGACTGTTAAATGTGTGAATGTCATTAGTTGCCAATTAAAATGGTCATAAAACTCAATTCCAGCCTTTTAGATTTTCAGAAACGGAATCAAATTAGTTAAGAAAATCCAGTTCAGGGAAGGGGAATAGTTTACCTACCAACTTTGAGGAAGCAAACGTTTAACTTTTTCCATGGAGGAGAATTATATGGTTTTAATCATACTATCAGTTGCTTTTTTTCAAATTTATTTGTTATATTTTAGCTCTTAAGACTTGTTTTTGAGTTTGAACTTCACATATCCCTAATGTTCTTCAATTGCTCTTCCAAATTTTAAATGAATCAATTGCACTTGCGCCACCAATCAGTGAGTGAGGCGACATGAAGAATTCGATTTAAGAGGTGATTTTAGGTAATGCAACTAATCAATCTTGTAGGGATTTATTTGTGAAAGGGACAGTCAAATATTCGACCTTAACATATTTTCATCGTGACTATGGTGTCTCCTTTCGCTGTAGCCTCAGTGGTTCTTATAGGTCGACGCTGCTATTAAGTAGGGAAATTAACCGTCCTGAATTTTGGTTCCTGGCTTGGAATACATTGCAACCCGGTTGTCACGCCAACCATCATAGCATCTCGGTAATGGACA
This sequence comes from Hydatigera taeniaeformis, assembly GCA_900622495.1. NCBI lineage: Eukaryota > Metazoa > Platyhelminthes > Cestoda > Cyclophyllidea > Taeniidae > Hydatigera > Hydatigera taeniaeformis. The sequence goes on from UYWX01000077.1 coordinate 9,851, forward strand.
CGTGTCATGCATTCGTGACGAGGGGTCAGGTTATATCCACACCTCTCCCAGTAAACAAACCCCTTTATTTGTAGTTCTTTTTGTCCTACACCATCTATTTGCGTACAAAATGCGAGTGTGCAGGAAGGGGGCTAATGGAGCCACACTTTGTTCCCTTCTCATTGATTGTCACGTGCATTCTGTCTTTTTGGGTACATTAAAGTGACATCTCTCATAGTTGTGTTCATTCTTACCGCCCTCCACTGTCTTTACCTCCTTCTCTATGTTCATCTCCAACATTTTCCGTAAAATTAAAGACGTTGTATACTTTTCCGTATACGAAGTTACTTAAGGAGTGGCCAATCAGCGGGAGGAGTCATTAAAAAGTTTCCATCACTTTACCTGTGCAGTCGCTGCTTTAAACGGCAAAAAAAATCTACCTCAACCTTCGTTTTTTAAGCAAAAAAGTGCATCAATTTTTTTTCACTTGAAGAAAGAATAAAGGGCATTGAGGCATTGCAAACTCGCTGACTGAATATTTAAGGACGGGGTTGAGGAATTGCGCAGTTGGGTGGCCATGGCAGATACGCATGTGCCTTCAGAAACCGGAAATTTGGCCAACCTTGGACGCACACAATGAAGGCGACAAATTAGTTGCCTAACGGCACCGCATTTAGGGCTGTGGTAGCACCAAAACGACACTGGCAGGTTCAAACTTTTCCCCTCTAAGCAGAAATAGGCTGTTTCGATTAAGGCGATACCAAAAAGGCATTTTACTTGCACAGAAGCAGGAAGCTGCTTTGGCTCGTCTTACGTTTTTCTCCGTCTCGAAAGCATACAAAATTTGATTTCCTCTTTTTGACCACCTCCAAAATTTTACTTCTGTTGTAAGCATTTTGCATGTTTAACTGGGGCGGAGAACAGCTTTAGATTGCCTTAGTTGTCATGGTGACCAATAAGAATGCACAAAGGAGGAATGAATAGCAATCGGTGACTCAGAGGCGGCAGACGATAGGTGAGAATTCCCAGAGTTTTCACGAAGCAAACAAGAACAAAAAGCCAAGTAAATTTGATCTTCAATTTAGCAAGTCTATTTAGTTAGGTGGTTGTGTAAATTCATCCATCCCATCTCTCGCCTCAGTCACAAAAACAAGTTGTTCTTGTCAGCTGTCATTTTACGTGACTTCAGCTTAACCTGTCAAGATGACTTGGTTGAGATTGCTTCCGTGTTATGGGCGGAAACCTAATCGCTTTACTCTAGTTCCGTTACCTTTTGTTTAAGGGAATCGCTTAAGGTAGCCCACGACACTGTGAGCAGGTCTTGACGTGTAGGAACTGTACGCGACCCAATTTAACTACTCCATTAGACCAGCTGACAGGTGTAGCTAAATACACATGTCAAGCAGTAAAAAAACGACTTCATTTTAGCGGCGATTCAATGCTCTGATGGCAGCACCGTTTGTAGGCACTTCTCCACCAATTTGGCTAACACTCTACAACCTTTTTATTAGTGTTCGGGTCTAAAACCACAAATTTGCGTCACTGTGTAATTACTGCCAAGCAATTTTTGTTTTGAAGCAGCAAAATTAGATGTTCTAAGCAATGGGAGAATGTTAAGACAAAATTTGGTCCTGTTTGAAAGGGTAGACCCCGTTTATGCTAGTTCAAGTGGTAGGGGCTTTGAGAAGTTGTTTGAGCGCGGGAACCTCACGCTACCACGATTGGCCAGTACATTTACATCAACTTAAGCGGCACCACTTCAGTTTTGGTTTTGCGGATACGCAAAAGTCCCGGTTCTCTTCCACATTTTCCAATGACGGTATTCAGTTGTATGTCCACACGACTGGCATGAGGGGCCTCCTGGGCCACTCGGTTTCATAGAAAATTTTAATGTTTTACGCACTATAGGAAATCCATTTCTGGGTTTTAGTGCATTTGGTCTCTCTGTAATGCGAGATGCCCGTAATTGTCTGTTTTAATGTCATTTATTTGCAAATCAATATCAAATGTATAAATCAGTCTTAGTTTTGCCATCACATTTAGGATCGCATTATCAATAAGTGTCTTGCAAATATATCCACTTAATTTCTAAAAATTACGTACCGATTTTTTCCAAAAAAGTAAATTTTACAAAATATTAAATAAGATAGCAATTTTTAAATCATTTCGAGCGCCAACTCCGATGATTTCGATTGGTTAATTTATAAATGGGAAAACTCGTGTTTTCATTGGTTACTTTCGCGCTTACCTTTTGTCGTATTTTATTTAAGTTTTTGTTGCAAAATACTGGAACAAGTTTTGCATCATGTGATCGCGATTCTCTTCCGATGCTGCGCGGTGCATCTTTTTATGAAGCTGCAGAAATAAATCACTTCATTTTGCCTACTTGCATCCGTGCGATCATCTGTGTTTGTGTAAAAATCGACATTTTGCTGATCCATCTTTCTAGTCATCAGTCGAGGACGGCTGTCTGTTTTGTTGTTGCTAATGATATTGATATTTTGGTTCTTTGAATGTGTGTGGATGAGCGCGTATGTCGGGGGAAGGATGGAATCTAAAGTCGAAAATAATGGACAAAGGGGATTCATTAAAAAATGCATGGACAGTTAGGGAATGGGTGAACTGAACCTGGCTTTCAGATTATTTGTGACATTCAGCCACTGTTCTACACGCATTTAGGCCATATTCTTGTTTTTCTCTCTCTCTATGTGATGTGTTCCACTCTTGTTCCTCAACGTTTCGTGTCTTCTTAACCAACCTCTTAAAACTATTCATTGATGTCCACCATACCATTCTAATGGACAGTCCGCCGCTGGAGAAAAAAAGGAGTTTGCTGCGCATAGCACTAGAATCACTAATCCAAAGCCCTCATCTCGTTCATCTTCATTGTAACCATTCAAAGGTGGAAATCAGGCGGCATCTCAGCCGGTGGCATTCATCAAACCGTCATTTCTTTAACAAAATGAATTCGCCTTGGTTACCTTGCCAACGCGTGGCGGCCACGTAATTAAGGTAAAGCGATTTAGGTAATTAAGATGGATGCAGGCAGCATTAAATGGAAAGGCGGTGAAAAAAAAGGGATAACAGTAAAGCAAAAGAAATTCAACATCGCAAGACAGGAGAAGTCGTGAACTTTGGTGTTGTCAAGGCAAAATATTAACTAGCAATGTGGCGTCCTGCGCCTTCCGAATGTTTAACAGTTAACGACCAACGTCTGACTTTGTGTTAGATTCACGATTCCTTCTTCCCCCAGTCTCACCCTTGTCTCGCCGGACAAACTTAATTTCACAAATCGTTCCCTCATTCGAGTAGCTGCCTTTACAGTAGCCGCGATGACCTTGAAACCTGAAGGCCATTACTCTTCAACCCTTTAATTACAAATCCTTCATTTAACTGCCGCTTCCTCTGTCTTTTCCAATTGTAGATTTTGTAACGTTCTTCTTCCTCCTTGATGGATCAAACCAAAGCTACAGCAGAGAGCGTAAGTCGCCTCCCTCTCCCACCTCCTCCTACTCCTACTCCTCCTCCTCCTCTTCCTTTTTTTAATTGTGGGAATTAAATAATGCGTCTAGTTAGCTTACTACTTTCTTTGTCAATGTCAGTCATTTCATTATGCTAGCATCATTCGCACTGACACTGCGGGAGACGAGGATGGAAGAAGAGTGCAGCAGGAGAGAGAAGCTATTAAAAATCCGCCTTACAACAAAGCATTAGAAAAAAGCGTCAGTTAGGATCACTGGCAACATTCGTCTTCATTATAGTCATTAAACTGTAACGCATTTTCATTCTAGAAAAGTAAAAATGGCATCGCGTATCCACATTTGCAATGAAGGTACACATATAAACGGATGTGAATAGGTAGTGACGGAAAATTTTTTTTAATGGGGAGGTGCATACTGTTAACCATGTTTTAAGTAATATGGCGCCATTATATCATCTTTTACGGATGAAACGAAGGAAAACTGTGATTTATGCATTGCTCTATCCCATAATAGTTACAACCTACTGATTATCAAAATAAGTAGTATCGCCTTAATTGAATTTTGTTAATTATCGATGCTCTATAAATGATTCTACTACAGGCCCGAGAACGCGCTTATCTCTCATGGATTAATTCGAAAGTCTCCGCCGTGTGTCCTGGAATGTCATTGCGCTCGTTGGACGACGAGGGCATGCGAAATGGCACCGCATTGGCTGAACTAATTGATGCTGCCTGTAAGTGTCTCCTACATGTTCTTCCTTTTAATTAGTTCTATAAATTGCAAACTGTTTCTTTTTAACAAAGTAACAGCCTTTTAGAAGTGTTGCGAAGATGTTTTTTGATGGGTTGGGGCTTGTGGTCCTCGTTTATCAGCTCCGTGTGATTATCATTTCGCCCCATTCCCCTCTCTCACTCTCACTCAGCCTTGGACTAGGCTTCAATTGAAAGGTGGCCTTGGTTTGTTCACTCCAGAAGACTTTGTGATTTTATTCGAGGGTAAAAACTGGTGCCATTTTTCCAACATCTGGGTTTCCGCCATTTGTCAGCCACTTAAACATGTTAACTCCTCACCCCTTGAGGTGGAAATAAAAGCCAAAATGGAAGAAGAGATGATAGACTAAAGTGTGCCTCTCTGATGGACTGACAGAAGTCCACATAAACCTCCGACCGCATATGTAAACGGCACGATGTACTTTAGAAGCCCGCCTAGCTAACCGTTCCCCATCTCTCCTCTCTCCAGCCTACTTTCGCTCACAAAATTGTTCCCTTCCGACTTTTTTACTCCTACATCGAAGTTGGACTGTCAAATCATGAAAGTTGCAAAATTACCTTCTTCTTGTTGTCTAGATTTTTTTTTTCACTTTTCCTCGTTCCTCTCCTTTTTTTCACTCTCGCCGCCGCCTCGACCTCCTCTTTCCCACCCCACCTTCTCAATTTGGCAAGAATTTTGCAAAGGTGCGGGCAGGAGGGGCAAAATGAAACTGACAGAAATGACAACGAACAAATAACATATTCTAAAGCAACTTTCCTCTTTCTTTTCGCCTTATGGAGCAACTGTTCGAGAGGAAAATGAAAATGAGAGTTTAATCGCTCTGATTCTTTCCCGATTACTTGAATGGACTTTGATTAACACAGAAATCTTGCCTCTCGTAGAAGCTCTTTTTGGTCTTCTAACTGTCTTATGAAATAAACTAATCCATAAAGGACTTCCATTGTCAAAGCTGAAGTTATTAAAAAGCCAGAAGGCATTATATTTTCCTTTATTCACTCCCCTCTCCCTTTTCCTCTACTGTCAAGCCAACATGTTGGTGGCACATGATTTTCATCTCCGCATTTAAGTCATATTGGCTCTGAAAGGGACGGTTTGAGCTGTCTGAGCCCTTGATGAGAGTGTATTCAGTTTAAAAGGAAGGAAAAGGCACAATCAATGTTACCATAGCCGAGGCGGAGGAAAAGAGAGGGGAGAGGTCAATAAAACCCAACATCAATCCTGTGGAGGTAAACTGGCCTTAGCAACTGGGACAGCTTTTCTCCAAATGAACTTTAAGCTCTCGAGAGCGACTTACTTCACACACACATACACACAAACAAACATCAATTTGGTTAACACAGCGTATTTCCAGATCAGTAAACAAGTCACTGACATTTGCCTGCCACTCATAGAACATCTGTCTGTCATGCAGCCCTCCTCTGATATCATCTTTTTGTTAGTCAAACGCAACAATTTTTCCTTTCTAAAAGGTGAATGGAGAGGATCTTATTTCTTGGGGGGAAAACGATGAAGTCTGCGCAATTGTCCTTCAATTTGCGGAGCAAAATCGTCCACTCCTTCTATTATGTCACTTGAAAAAACTAAAGCGCCTTAGCTTTGCACGGGCTTCATTTACTTACATCACTTTACCGGTGGTGTGTGGATTTGCTATCTGTCCGAAAGCATTCATAGCCTTTAGGATCGCGAAACCTTAGTGAAGGCAAGCATCCTAGGTGGTTCTATGGAAGGAGAGGACCATACTTTGGCCCCTCCTTCTCTAGCTTTTGCGAGGCATGAATAAAGCTATCCCGGCAAGAAGTTTGGGTGTCACGCTCTCGTCACCTTCATGTTTGCATGGTTTGGTAGATAAAGCCTTCGAAAAGTCAACTCTTACTAACGGATTAAATGGATAAGTACTGATCTGTGCCACATCACCTCACTTGTCAAATCTTTTTGTAGTGAGGGATCCAATGTTATGAAAAATACCGGATGCCTGAGGAACATTCCATTCGCATCTAAATCTTTTCATTGAATATACTCATTTATAATAGATCTTTGCTCTGATTGGTTATTTAATCTCCAATAGACCAATGAGGTTAAGATCCGCTTGACCTTGAAATTCCGTATTTTTTGTTCATAATCCAATACATTTTTTTTACCGTAACAAAATTTCTCAAGGAACTTACAAGACAATACGTCTTAAGTCTCGGTTACACTTTGGTTGAGGGCATGAAAAGTATAGTTCGTTGTTCATTCACAATGGGAGGGCAAGACAAAGGTGAACAGTTAACTATATTGAACACTCTTTGGCCTGCTACCTTTTCAGTCCTTCCACTATGTGCTCAACATTGTAAACCCTCATTTTGCAGTAGTTGGAAGGGCTATAATTGAGATTTTTGGCCTAGTGTGCTCTCTAGGCCAAGTTTAACTCATCTGCTGGGCTATAGAAACTGCTCGTGATGGAGGTGAAATTGTTAGGTGATGCAGAACTATTTACTGCTCTGAATAGACCAAATTGAGCCCGCTTACGTTGACAAGAGTTCTCCTGGATCACTTCTAGACGATGACACTTCCAGTTCATCAATGAACTGCTGAAAAGTCACTTTAGGGTGATAGTGTCGGTCACCACCACTGTAGCCTGTTTTCTTAATTGGCGATATTAATGAAGCAAAAGGGGCAACTCGTTTCAATCCAAGTAACTTGCAAAAGATGACGGCTTGCATGCCTCCTGTGCTTCTTATGAAGATGAAGAAAGGGGAGGGAAGAGAGGGGAGGCGAAAGGGCCTCATTTTCTGTATTCTTCCAACCATTTCTTCCTTTTGGATAAAAATTTCCTTTTTGCGATGCAAGACGTTTGCATACGAATTAAGAAAGTTGAATGGAATGGAATTTAGTCCAAACATAAGATGTCTTGTTCCTTATTTTAGTAACTTCTGGAAAGCTAAAATCACCTTTAACAGTAGAATTCGAATCAGGTTTTTTGCTCACTAGAGGAGGATTAGAAAGTTATACTTAACCCTTTTTTTCAATTGGTACCTCGGTTACAAGGTTGATGGGCTGTTTCGTTGCCATCCAGGTCCAACAATGAATCAGCAGAAGGTGTGAAGTAGGGGTAGACAATTTCCACGACCACCAACGTAGAAGCGTAGATGCTTGTCACAAAAAAAAAACAACTCAAACGACGCGTATGGCTGTAGAAAGAGGAGCCGGTGAAGTCCATTGCCCACACAAGGCACGACATTTGATTCACATCTGGTCAACCTCTACGATAGGTACCAACCTTGCTAAGGAATTTGATTCCCTAACTTTTTTCCTCTCTCTTTTAGCCGCCTCTAGAATAAACATAAAATCACCATGCACAACAGAGGCAGAGAAGATCGCCAACATCCGTGAAATCCTCCGGCGCCTCCGCGACCTCAATGTCCCCGTTTCAACCATTCAGGCGGAAGGTACGCCTTATATTGTTATCCACTGTAGGTACCTCAAATAAACCATTCCCTAGGGTCTGCTATCTTCTTGACTTTTCAGACATTGTATACGGCAACAAGGATAGCATCATGCGGCTCCTGTTGGCTATTTCTGCCTCTTTTATGCCCAGCCACATACACGACGTGAAGCACGAGATTCGCGATCGACACGCAGCTTTTGGTGGACAGAGAGTTTGGGTGAGCCTTAAACACTGCTCTCCTCTAATTAAATTTTGCCTCTCACTTCTCAAAAAGACTATGTAGACTAATGTGGACGCTGATTAATAGCAAGTAGTATATTAAATAGGGGAAGATAATGATACAAGTTCCTCAAGCCTGCGGTCAGTTTCAGAATGCTTCCAAGAATAGACTAAAATAAAACCTTGTAGGTGTTTGTGATGAAAGAAGAGGTTCTTGTAGGACATTAAATTGGATGAGGCCGAAATCAAATTTCTCTGTCGAGTATGAGTGACCGATCACCGCCTCCTCAAAGTTACCAACTTCAGGGGAGTAAAAATAACATGAATGGGGAAAAGCACCACAGTATGCAGTAACGAAGTCCTGCTACCCACCGTATACAGTTGTAGTGCTGACCAACCCAGTTATCACAAAACCGATCTCAGGAGTAATTATAGGCTTAGAACATATTAAGAATCTATCACCTTCGCACGAATAGGCGTTATTGTCCATTAAATACAAATTTGAGAACCTCGGTTTCCTAACTAGTTACATGATTATTGAAATTATGTACAACGCTGCTTTAAAGATACAATTTCATAAATAATAATCCTGAATGGAACGCATTTTAGGACTGCCGAACTCAATATTCACCACAAAGGAGCGTAGTTACAACGAAGGCAACGCCGGTAATCACTCATGATGCACCAACTACTGGCAGCATTTCCACCCTAATCCTCACCTCACGCAAACCTTAACCCTATGCACGGTCAAATAAAACACATACCTGTAATATTTAAGTAGCAATATTTTTCAGCACCACGTGACCAATGTCGGTTCTGAGGCGGCCCTGGCACAAAACCGCCTCTTTCCAACCACCTACCGTCTGCAGCCTATAACAATTCACCGTCTCGTTCCAGCTGTACGGCCACCACTTCTACATGTGACCACGGCGCCTGTGCAACAGATGGCTCAGCAAAAAAACGCAAAACTCACAACAACTTCGCTCGCGCGCCGCATATCCAGCCACATATACAATCGGAGCATGGATAAAGGCAAACAAATGTACCAACAACAGCAGTCTCTACAACAGGATCAAAACAGCCAAAGTAAGCTAAGATCGTGGGAGAATCTCGTACTAAGGGAAGAACAGCAGAAGCCTATGAGAGCATCGAAATCCCTCAATGCTCTACATGGCCGAACATTTGTATCAAAGTTGGTGATCCCGCATTTGAGAAATGTACGAAGCATTTCTTTGATGACTAGAGGGTAAGTCGAACTGAAAGGAAGACAGACAATACCTATAAGAAAATGTCATTTATGATATTTTGGTAAAAAATTGATCGTATCGAAAGATTTGACTGACCAAATTTTGCAACCAGTTGTTTGAAATCCATAAACTATAAAGTTTCCATTCCCCCATGTTTGAAAGCCTGAGAAACGAACAAATTTAGGTGCTTACTCCTCAATAACTAATTTAGGGGTATTTTAAAAAATTTATTGCTTCTCTCAAAATTAACATAAATAACGGAAGCAAAAATACACAAGTCACATTTTATACAAACTACTCGAGGCTCATAAACCAATTGAATAGTTACATTCAGGGGCTGACCTTGGCTGGGTCCTTCATGACTAGGTGCATTTGCTTATTAAAACAAGCTGGAAATGGAATATAATCAGTATAAAGAGTAGTAAAAAAACCTGAGTTTAGTGTTTTAACCCTATATAAATATTATTTGATATTTTTAACATATCGATAAATACTAGATATGCCGTTATATATTAATTAAAATTACTTATTTTAGTTTGAAGTAAGTTACGCACCTCACATGTTGCACTCAGACAATATCTTAGTGAACATTCGCACTTTTTTCGTTGAAACTTTTTCAAAATAAATTTTTGCAAGGGAAAGTTTGAAATTAATGAAATAATTTCCGCTTTTACTTGGTGACTTTTCACAAAAGGTAATCGCATGAGGCAATAGAAGCGGCTCATCTACAGGATTTAGGCCCTTGCAACAGATAAGAGCCATTTCGCCTGACATCATTCACGGCTTGCTAGGTATTATGCATCTGTCAAGGTCTGGTTAGGGTGCCACACTAAACTGACTTTTGGCTTTATCTGTTGCATATTTTTCACTGGCCTTAGCGCACTTGAAGTGACTCAAGAATTTCAAAACACGAATCCTGCATTCATCGAAGTCGTTAGAAGCTGATTCAGCCTAGAGACGTGCATTTGACCCTATCTAATCAACACTAGTGGAGAGATGACTTCTGATACTAAATTTGTGGTTTGTTCTCAAAAATTATCCAATTTTTGTGTGCAGCAGCTTGACCTCAATTATCGAAGCAATTCGTGGGAATATGCAATGACAAGGGAGAGTTCATGATTTCTAAAATTACTGAATGAGATCACTTAAAATTCCGTTCATTATTGGAACGAGGAAAGTGAGCGCGCTAAATGGGGAGATGAGCAAGTTGTGAGGTGAACGGATGACTGGTCAATTAGTCAAACACCAAGTCAGCGTAACGCCCGTAAAATCCTCCCAAAGTGTAGATGCTAGACACTCCACAGTTCTATCCTTAATTGAAGCCGATAGTTCCATAACATGCCACTGAAAGAACAATCAGCTTTCTCTCTTCTCTACCCAATTCTGTCAGCGATGACATTCGACACGTTACCTCGTAAAATCCCATTTTCGGATCTGATACACTGACAAAAACTAGAACCGAGTTGTCTGACACAGGTAACCTGCTCCCTACCCTCCACGCCATCCCCCATAGACCTGCATTTGATCTAGTTGAATGTAGCCCAAACTGATTGGTTAACTCGCCTGCGTTGATATGATTGGTCTGCGTAGCTAGAAGCAGTCGACACGCCAGGCAATGCACATTGTCGGTGTGATTTCGCTGTGTGCATGTGGATATGTCGCTATTCCTCACCTCCTGCTTCACAAGTAGCTTTGGAAAGAAGAACAATGCGCCCAGAGAAGAGATTTATGAGTATTCGTTGAGTGATCGTCGCCTTCATCGCATCTCACAGGCAGCCACCGACCGTAGCAACGCATCCTCCGACCTCATCGATCGATTCGTAACACAATGGGGCAAATGTAGAGGCTTTAGGTGGTCAAGGCTAAGCGAGACAGGTAGACTGTCATTGTGGGGTAGGATTGCCGAATTAATGGGTCGACAAGGAACTGCTTTCCCGTGAGTCCTATATTTTGCCTTCTTTGACACTTTAAAACGGCTTTTCCGAATGTGAGTCGATTACAGTTTTCCCCCCAAACCATGACCGACTCAACAAAGCACCTTTTGACTGAAATATGTGGCAATTCAACTCAACAGAAAGTAGTCACTTCGACTCTTCGTTATCCTTCGTCCTCCGTCCAAGTTCTTGTCAAAAAGGCGGAGAAGTACGCCACACAAGAGTCGTAGCAAGTCATTAATCCCTCTAAGCAATCATGTAAAGCAATTCGATAATTTAAAGCTACAAAATTGCTTGATTAAAAGTGCGAGCACAAATCGATTTGACAACAGAAACGGTGACTTGCGAGCTCCTTCATCGTGCCAAAACCTTTGAAGTTCAAGCATCATCAGGTGATAAGAAATGCAATTAGCAGTCGCACTTCGCTACCCTTGAAAACACTTTTGATTGTTGATTTTTACAAGCCTTGACAATAGATAAGACAAGCCTGCGTCAGTCTTGTCTTCCATTTCTGTCTCGATTGCATTGCCATTCTCACTGCCCCCTCTCCTTACGTTGGCACATGTTTGGTGTTAGTCATGAGAGACTCAGTCATTCCCCAATCCGCGAGACAGTCGCTAGGGCAGTAGTGTGATGCTGTCGCAACAAAGGAGGAGCGCGATTTCTTCTGCATCAAGAAAAAATCCACATCTAGCGTTGATTCAGCAGTTTACCAACTACGATGGCACTCGATTTCAGTGCTTCTCATCTTTCTTTGGACGAGAGTCCAGTGAGCCACTTGTATCGGCATAGGCAAAATGAAATTTTAAACTACCACTTAGATTCTTCTCTCTCATCCCCCTCCTCCTTCTCCACATGCATCAATCATCGGAATTAAGTTCTGATACGTCAACCCTGTCGAGCATGAGGTAGTCCTTGGCCTCAATGCCCCTCTGAAAGTGATACTGGGTAAACGCATACCTCAAAGCTACCACACAGCATTTTGTTGTGCTGTTTTACTTCAGCAAAGCTTCGTCATTCTACTAGGCAAAACTGCATGAAAAAAAAAGCAAACCCACAAACACATTGATGAAATTCTTGGCCTGTATTAAACCGAGTTTCATAGCGAACGATGTTTTATCATAACTTACGCATTCTTTGCCTCTAGGACCAATTCTTCCCAGCAGAAAAGCTCCTCAACAAAAAAGACTCGTGGAAGCATGGACGGTTATGTAAATCACGGCTTCTCCGACTCACCTTCCATCACCACCACACAGTTGAGGAAAATTGCACCTCCACTGGCTCAGATAGCCAAGTTTCGTTTCGATTTGGCGGGTGTGAAGTCGGAGCTCATGCAATTGCAGGAAGTGGTAGGTCACCATGGCGGTCTAGAGGGTGAAAAGAAATGAAGCAATTTTGAAATGCACCGGGCGATTTTGGATTTTGCAGTGGGAGTGCCATTGACGTGCCCACGCACTTACCTTGTGGCAGCCACTTTAGTCCATCACACGCTGTCTAGAGGCTTCTACCCTCCAGACTGTCGCAAGGCCACTTCTATAATACATGACCTTGAAAGGGAACAGAGATGATATCAGTATTGTCAATGCAAGACTTCGAGAAATTACAAGGCACTGACAATTCAGACTGATCATCCTTTTTGTTATTTTAGCTAGCGACAAATTCTCCAACTGAAAGTGGGATCTCTCAAACTGTATCTGATTACACCTTATCGGTAAGCATGCCTAGAATTGGAAGGTGCTTAACATCTGACAGCGATGATGTGAGGTCACCAGTGCGATTTGGGTGATTGACATTCACGATCTGGTAAATTACTGAGGGCAAACTATCCATTGAAACACGTCCATACCGCGAATGTGCGGCAAACAATCTCGCACCCGCCCACCAATCCGAACACTATCCACCACGCTCTAGCACCTATTGATCATTAATTAAAGTTATTTCATTTTCCGTGTTTACAATCAAATCAGCCGGAGGTGTCCATTACTCCGCTCACTATCCGTAACATCGTTCTTCAGATAAGACAACCGGCTACTGAGCTCCTCTACCATAAGCGCAACATTTGGTACCTATTCACCATCGGAGTCTCCTCTTACGCGCACCCGTGAGAGGAGATTTGTGAAATTTGAAAGAGCTTATCGCGCTTCACCAGAAATAAGTTAGAGGCAAAAGCCACATCGCTCATGTACATTGAGATTTTACCAAAGATTAAACATTGCAACAAAAACCGGAACGGAAATGTCGCATGTGCGCAGTAAACTCACTGCCAGAAGGTACTTTTACTCACCTAGGGTGCGCAAGTTGATGAAAACTTTAAGAACGGGGGCATACAACGACAAAGGACCAATTCCACTGGCGATGAGACCTTTCCGAGGTAAGTCCGCAACACAGGCGATAATTCAAAACATTCACAAGTGGAAGATCGTATAAAATTACTAGAATTTTCATGTCTCCGCCAAAAACAAGGAAATCAGTTTGGAGATCAACTCATTAGCATCATATTTAAGTGGAAAATGAGAAAAATTCCAGTAAAGGTTAAGAATACATACTAGCACACTATTTTAAATGTATGAATTGATTAGTCACCAATCAAAGAGAGGCTGACGGCAGAATAAGCAAATAACGGCACAAATCGAAACTAGGTGTGTGTGTGTTTAATTTCTCTAATTTCTTGTTCCACGAAGAACGAATTTCATTTTAAATAGAATAGCTCAACGCATTTAACAATTTCGATGTGTGTCTTCTTTTGCTAAGAACTTCAACGACAATTGAAAGCTTGCATCGGCTACTGAAGGTTCGAACGGAGGCAATGGACGCATGTTTGGTAGGTTTGATGAAGGTCAGAAAAGGTTTCAGTCCGTAAAGTTGCAATGACTAAGCACTTCTTGTGTTGGATTCGTCAATCTGACCTTAGCCGTTTTAGAAAATTGTTGCAATGGTCTATTCAGTTAAAGTCGTCTGCCACTCCCTTATCGGAAAATACACTTGTAGAGGATGCGTGAACCCTTAGAGAAGCGTTGACAGGACAGTTGAATTGGGAATGCACTGGCTCATGAATTGTCCAGTGATACCGACTTTATTAATAAAAAGACACATGCATACATACTGCTAAAGGTAGCAGTAGAAAGCAAGAAATGTATGCATTTTAAATTTTTTGGTACCATCTCCAGATGACCTTGAGTGTATTAGCTTTTAAAAATCCAAATCTCATTTTCAATGCATGATTGTGCCATTTTTAAAGGAATCATCTATTTACCTAATTTTATTAGGGCCTTTGATTACATATCTTAGCAATTATTGTTGTAACCGGCAGTAGTACCAGAACGCCTGCCATAGTCATCAGCAGGAAAGCAAAAACTGTTGTTCCAATCCAACTTTTTTGGCAAACAATACCATATTGATAAGTAAAATCATTTTCACGGCGCTGCATACTATCATACATCCCAGTACCATAGCTATAAACGTGAAGCGTGAAGTCTTTTGCAAGCGAATGCACTCAAATTGGCAAAGTTGGTGCGTAATACTGTGGATGACAACAACAAGTGTGTTCTGGAAACCGTCACCATTATAATAATATTGTCGGTAGCAGAAAGTTGAAGAATAGCATATACCCTCATGAGTTGCTTCTAGCAGGACGAGTTCAGGTGAAGTGATAGTGTGGCAGCCACGGCCAAACTTATGATACTTTTTGCTTTTCAAGAGACTATTTCAGTTGGATTTTCCTTCTCAAACACATAGTCATAATATGCATTACCGCGTGGTGTGCAAGGATTCAAGTCCTCATGGAATCGTGCGTTGCATAAAAAAACCTTAAAACGCCCCCAGTTTAAGGCATTTCTACATCAGTGCCAAGTGTTTTAATTAGGTCGTTCGCACCTCCAATGATAGGTTGACAATGCCGAACTACGCCAAGCTGTAGGCGAGTTGACCTCGTCACTGAAACGCCTTCAAACGGAGAACGAAAACCTTCGACAGCGGATAACTGGAAACCCTACCACAATCGTCAACTCCAATGGTCCTCGTACGTGGAGCTTTAGCTCAGAGAGCATCCCCAACACCCCGTGCAGTCCACTGGACACGGTTCAGCAGACAAATTTTAGGCTGGAAAATGGTCAATCCTACTCCACTTTGACGTGAGTAAATTGGAAGAACTGCGCCATTGTCCAACCACCACTACTATGCAGATAATCCAGACAAATTTACGTGTTCACTCAATTTTAGCATTTCGAAATCAACTAACTCTTTTGGCAATTTCACAAGTAATGTCTGGGATAAAAAAAATATTATTTTTTTTGTAATTTGGACGGCGGCATATATGGAGAGCAAGTGGTCTGCGTTTTGGTCATTTGCTGAGCCCTTTACTATACTTAAATTGAATTTTCATACAAATTTTTGTACTTAAAACATTAAAGATCCCTCATACTACATGAAAGATGTAAAGTGTTCAAAATTTTTCACCGAAATCGACTCCGTTTTGAATTACTTTGGATCTCCAAAGTCCCTCCCTCATTCTATTTCTTGTATGTGTTGCCTATGTATTTGGGAGACATTTTCTGAATCACCAAAGTTTATTACTATAAATTGGTTGTAAAAAGTGTAAAAAAATTATGACAAATCTTAATAGATTGAATGTACCTGTGAAGGCAACCGTAATTCCTACTTTCTACGGCAAAATGTGGGCAAATGATGTGTTACGTGCTTAGCAATCATGTCTGCTCCAGAAAGAAGTAGTTGCATAGCGCAAAGCACGAATACAATGAAATGGACTTCCTCGTGGTTTTGAGTAGACTCCTTTTCGCCTTGTTTCACATCAGACAAGTAGTCTCTGGAAGGTGTGCCTGAAATTCTCCATCCTCGTGTACTTGTCTCAGCTTCTCTATGGGTGCAATAATCCAAAGATCAAAATAAATAAATAAACAAATGAAATAAAACAAATGCTAAAATGTCGCAGCATGTTAAGGGCCTGAGCGGATGCATATCAACCTCTTGAGGCGTAAAATTTTATTATTCACCACATTAATTTTGCATGTACCTTCGCCCGGCACACAAATGTTTGCCAAATTGTCTCTTAAGCCAGCTCCAAACATAAATCTGAATTTTTCCTACTTTTACAAAGTAATTTTTCAAATTTGATATTGTCTGACGAAAAACGAACGCTCGATCTCTGTCCACGGTTATTTTGTATATCCCTCCCGGACACAAATCTTTGCTTCCATATGCGTTTTTTTAATTGACTCGATTCTGAAGCACAAACTCCATCCATTGGTTCACTTTGTTTTGTTAAAAAAGGGCCACATGCTGGACGATTGAAACGTACGAGAGATATACACACTGTCTTGCCTGTAAATGTCACATTAAGGAATCAAGTATGTGCCCCATTAGGCAAATTAATTTTCAGTTCAACCTACTCCAACTAGCTCACATCAGACTACACAATTTAAAAGCAAAAAGATAATGATTCTGTGTGCATGCCTGAGAGAAAAAAAGTGCAGTTGGGTAATCCGCAAAGTAAACTCATTCGGGTTGCTATAGGCCAAATTCAAAAAGTGTTGGAGGACAAGCCTATGCAACTTAGCTATGAGGTATACCAAGGACAATAGCTTAGGGCGGAGGCATCGAGACTTTCTTTTTCCATTTAGTAGGCAGAATACTAGTCCTAGGAATAGTGCTTTTGCATAATCCTGTATAAGTCGACTGAAGTTCACGACGCGAAAGAAAAATAATGATTCGAAGCCAAATAAAACACACCAGTTTTGTCCCCAGAAAATCGTGATTGTCGCCTAAACCAACAACAAAAATGCACAATTGGCACTGCATGTTAAATGAAAATGACGTTGTTGGCGGTCAACAACGTCAAAAATGCCCACATTCATGTGGAAGAATGTGCTTGATCGAGAGAAATATCGTATGACTGAAAGCTGGTATGAAAAATAGTATTCGAATTTACTTTGCACGTTTTTCATATAGTCATCAAACAGTAGAAATACTACGTGAAATTTATTGAGCAAAAACCAACGTTTCGGAGGAAAATTGATTCAATCACTGATTTCAAGGTCAAACTGATGAACATAAACTAATGCTTCAAGTCACGCTAGAATTTTACGCATCCACTTTGAACCTTTACATTTTAAGAAAACTTTGGCGTTAAGGGCTTTTTCAGGCATTTTCGCCTGCTCAAGTACTAGCATAAAACAGAGGTTAACTTTTATATCGCTTATAATAAATCGCTGCGATTCGGCGGTAGTCCTGGTTGTCCCAACGATTGGGAAAGTTGTCTTTTCACGAAGCTGCCAATTGAACTAGTTCAGAATCCCATCTTTTCGGGCACATAAATGTTTTACATCACATGAAGGAAATATTTACATTCCTTTTGAACAACCCAATTTTAAAAGCGTCGCATTTTTATTAGGTTCTGTGGAACGTCCTCAGGCTTCTCGTTTGATCATAATAGGAACTAGATTTGGCCGAGCCTTTGTGATCCGCCTAAAAATGTATAGTTGAGGCTTTGCATTGCCTGCAGGTTGCCCGACAGGCGGAAACAGGGTGAGCGTCGATGTGACCAATATTTACATGAATAGTTGAATAAACAAAGTAGTGCATCCGCTATCCTTTGTGCCTCTTGAAGTAATGCGATGCGGTGGCGTTCGTGTATCATGATCCCAACATTCTCCACCACATATGGTCTACCCTTATTTAAAATTACCAGTCACAAAACTAAACAGATCTGTCTGAATTAAAATGGAATTGCAACTTTCGAATATAGGTCGCTGAACTGGTACTTGTCTGGGTGGATGCACTTCCATTTCGTTACAAATTCTGCCAATTTTCTATCCCTTACTGATTCTGCGGATGAACAAGGCGACCGTCTTCCACTTTCTACTAGCTTTGATCAACAGGCTTCTTAGCACATCACTGAGCCATTTGTACCTGATTTGCTATTTTCTCCCTATCTTCGATGGGCTTCCGTAGAAGACGTGCCAACCAAATCCTCTATGCTTTTTCTCCTTTCTTCTTTTAGATGATGGAACATCTGCCCAATCGCTATCAATGATGGTCAAAATTGGCCCTGGCACAAGGTCTTTCAAATTTGTATACACATATTCAAGATGAACGTGAATTAGTCTACTTATCCCTACCTCTTCAAAGTAGAAATTGATATGCTTCCCAAACCTGCATGTTTCGTCGCATTTTCCGCAGGATTTTCATCAATCTCCACATCTACTTATATAAATATAAGTAGCGTGCAAGATCGAGATTATGTTCCCTTCATTCGCCCATTTCGAATCCAACTCGATTGCAGTGTTACTTCGAGTTAAATCATGACAAAATATTTGGTTGACAATGCGCTGGAGTAGTTAACGACAGCTGATCATCAAATATACCGATTCCGAGATCTATTTCTTTGTTGAAGACAGAAGACATTCGATAGGAACTGACAACGCGAAATGCCCGGTCCTGCGCACGTGGTGGAGATATCCGATACCCCGAAGGCAGAAGCGCATTACACAAGGCTTTGACTCTTGACTGCGTACCCAATTAGCGAGCTGGAAATCACCCCTAAACATTAGATTTCGAGGTCTGAAAACTAGGTGAACGACAAATGTGCATAAGCAAACAGCCCAGGCCCATTTACTTCCACCTCTACTAGAACTTTTCGCAGACGTATGGAATGTGCCAAATGATTTGCTCCTCAAGAATCATCAAGTGATACAAGCTCGGCAAAATCGAAGCTAACTGCCAAGGAGGGTTAACCACCTCTTGCTTATAGCCACATATGTAACGCTCTGAGAGGGAATTGCTTGGATGTCAAAAGGGCAACACTACAAACGAGTAAACTACCGATGGTTTGTAACCAAAATTAAATTCATATACTGGAAAAGTACTACACCTAACTAAAGCTGAGTCTTGACCACTGGTGAAACGGGGATTGCTAACTATGTCCCCGTTTCAGCAAGAAGGCTGCCATGGGCTGCCAAAGTACGCTCTTATTAGCTATTTCCGTTCGTTAATCTGGTACTCTGTTACTACACCAGCATCTCCAGAGATTAAAACATTCAATGGCTTAAAAGACAATTAAATGTAGATAAAAACTAACATTGATAGTCTTCAAGGTGTACTAATTGCTGTAAACTAACCAGTTTGTCCAAATATTCATAAAAAAACTCAACCGTAGGCAAAATGTGCAAATGAGAGGAGAGAACTTTGGGGGTTCTAGCTGTGCGTGTCCTCCAGAAGAAACCAAAAAATGAAGAAATTGTATGTTAATTCCCGCATTGAACACAGGCATCGAAGTAGAGACCCATTGTATTCAATACACGGGTAAAGCAACAAAACGCACATTGACCAGATAAGTTAAACCCATCTATTTGTGCGCTAGTATATATGTATATATGTACGCGAATTCGGCGAAAAAACCTGCGATGCTTAGACGAGTAAATTAAACAATTAGCGTCTAAAATGACAAAATCAAATGACAAGATCACCATAGGCATAGCCAAAATAAAGAACAAGTCAAATAAAATAAGCAATTAATACAGTGATACCCATTCAATTGTACGTGCAACAAGCTATGTCTCAAAGAGGCTCAATGGAAGAGTTCAGCAATTCATTTAAAAGACGATTGGACCTTTCGTCAGAATGCCATCCATTCGCTCTATTTTTTCTACGTCCTGAAGGGGTTCAGCAGGAGGATACTCAACAACGATGGAAGAACCCGGATTAACAAGTTCGGGTTCTTTGTACTGCAGGACAGGAAACTGAGTCATGTCAACACCTTTGGCATTAAAGACATTGTCAAGTTTTTCTAGGCTGTCTTTCAGGGATTTGATTTGGGCTTGTGATGCCCCAACAAGACCCATTTCAGCAGTTTTGGACTTTCCCTGATATTCGCGCAGTTTTTCAACAAACGCACGCTGAATGGGGTCTGCAACTTGTTGAGTAGCGAGTGAAGCATGTCGAGTGAATATCAGGGTTCGGCAAGTGAGCAATCGGCTGTAAGGTACTAGTATCATAGCACAACACAATCGATGAAGTTGCAGACAATTACCACAATCTTGCTAGTACATTTCCCATGTGTGGCTTGCTCGTGCATTGTACACATAAAAAGTTTTAGCTGCAAAAATAATAAGCTTATATATTTTTGGCTTTTGAAAAAGCCAAAAACTTAAACCCTATGTTTGTCACAGCTAACAGAGGTGATAGAAAGGATGGGAACGAGTACTCATAAGAATAATAAACCGCCCAGGGCTACACCTTTTTAATGTTTGATTATAGACGT
Source organism: Hydatigera taeniaeformis (assembly GCA_900622495.1). Taxonomy (NCBI): domain Eukaryota; kingdom Metazoa; phylum Platyhelminthes; class Cestoda; order Cyclophyllidea; family Taeniidae; genus Hydatigera; species Hydatigera taeniaeformis. The sequence goes on from UYWX01000077.1 coordinate 30,184, forward strand.
TTTGCAGTTCGATGTGAAATGAATTCAGTATTGTTTTAGAATACTCAAATTCAACTGCATTGTATTTTTGAGATATGTTTATCTTTTAATTCTCTTGCCTTTTAAATTTACGCTTAGAATTCGCCTATATTACGTTAAATTGTTTTTAAAATTTAAATGTTGTTCACTGCATATCCATAACCTTTGTCACTATAGCAACACCAATGATAAAAGCGCATTCACATGAGATACTTGCTCGTAGCACAAGGTTGTTCATCTTGACAATAATTTCCGCGTGCTTCTATTACTGCATCCGATTTATATCAAGTTAACGATGCCTGGTCCAGTAAAGGACGTAGATTTACGAATTGAAAGTTACAAAGATGTGTCCAGCATTCGCACACTCATGTCATTTGTCAAACCGGGGTGGCCATTTGACAAACTTCAATTTAAGGTAATTTCCTGAGCGATATAATCATTTTGATAAGCTATTTAATGAGGGTACTTCAAACGTTTTGTTCGCTGTTTTTCTTGACCACCCACTTGCTCCGGATAATTGTGTCCTTGTACGTATTTTCGGCTATCAGACAGAACTTTACATCGACCGAGATCGAGAAGCCATTTATTTGTGGATTCTTAATCAGTTGAACTTTGCCAGCCAGGTATTTTACAAATTCACAAATGGTATCTGTTATGGATTTGTGCCGGGTTCTACTGTCAATTATGACCTACTTACTGACCCTAAATTCTTCAAGTGAGTTGAGCTAATTTGTCGCATTCCTCGTCTTCCAACTTAGAATGATTGCAAAGAAGATGGCTGCGTTGCATACTCTTCCGATCGATGAATTTGCAGAGCAGCATTTCTCTGATGTTGGATTCATTTTTGATACGAGTCCTTCTGTTTTGAATTCGGCTTTGAAGTTCATCAGTCTCATCTCCGACAAACTCTTGTTTAAAGTAACCACAAATTGTGCTGGTGATGGAATTACTGACAATGGGTTTGTTTCTTATTTTTTTTCCCATTCGTCTAGTTCCAATTTGGTTTTCCCAACAAAAGAGTATCTCATAGAGGAGGTGCTTTTTCTTCGGAAACTTCTTTCAACTGCAAAATCTCCTGTAAGATTTTGCCACAATGATTTACTCTTTGGAAATATTGTTTTGTCACCGGGAAAGGGTACACATTATTTCCAAATTTTAATCTGTTCGCTTCTTGTAGATTCAATTCACTTTATCGACTTTGAGTACTGTGGCTACAACCATGTGTGCTATGAAATCGCGAATCATTTTTGTGAATATACAGGTAAATTTTCATTTTCTCTTCATCTCCTTTTCTTTCTCGAAACAGGCATGACAGATCACGACTTTTCCCGGTATCCCTCACACCAACTCCAAGTAGAATGGGTCCGAACCTATCTTTTTGCTTTCAAACATTACTCGAATGGGGATTCAAATGACTCTATATTCGTTGAGGAGCAAGAAATTGACGCGTGGTTGGACGAGATTCGAAATTTCACTTTGGTAGGTTTATGTCCTTAGACATCTGTGGCCGATGCCGAGAGGTTCTTTGTATCGGCTGTTTTGGATCGTCAATCACTTTCCTATCCATAGCTGGTTGAGCGTTGTCCCTGAAAATATTGTATTTTTTTGGGGTTGAGGCTTCGGGATGCTTTTCAAAACATTGGATTGTTTATGGTTTATTTTTCCAGGGCTCAGTTTTAATGAGCCATAAAGCACAAAACAATGAGCTATTGGAAATGTTATCAAAATGATTATTTGGCTAGGTTCCAAAATAACTTTATAGCTTTCTTAGCGTTATTATGGGCTACCCATAGGTACTTTGCTACTGGTGACCGAGTTAGGGAGCAATTGTGTGAATCACTTCGTCTTTCCATCGCGAAACAACCGAACTTGTAAGCACACATGAGTCATTCTGCTCCAATCTGACCTTAACTCTGTCGGACGACCGAATCCTGCGACATTCATCCCCCTGGTCCCGCCCTCTGAGGACAAAGTTGGAATTGATTGATTGAGTTGCCCATGTGTATCGCATGGAGGGTATGTAATAGCAGCAGAAAACACAAGTTCGCCTTTGCCACTAAATGCAGTTGGAAACGATTCTATTTTGAGCGTTCGGTTACCATGAACGGTATCTGCAATCGTACCGTCAAAACGTTCGCATGAATTTACTAGAAGTTGAGATTTAGCAGGAAGTTGGGCGAATGTTTACGCGATGTGTCTGAACTGTCGCCAAGTCATTAGTTGAAGGGCTGTTGGTGGCTTGTTTATTTCCGAGATCGGGGTCATATTGAAGTCTGATTTTGAAATAATTGGCAGTTTTTCTCTCATGATCGTTCATATTGCACGACTTTCCATTCCTTAGGCCTCTCACCTCTATTGGGGCATTTGGAGCATTGTGCAGTCTCAACGATCCAAACTGAATTTCGACTACACCAAGTAAGTCTGCATCTAACGCCGTTGGTCCCGTGACCTCTTTCCCTCCTTGTGGTCTGGTCGGAAGGGCGAGTCAAAGCAGGGCTAGCTATTTTTCTATCCCGGCGCTTCCGTCATTTGAACTGTTTACGGTCTTGGGAATCATATGACACATGCCAGATTGCAGTGAATAGTTAGTGGGTGGGTTTGTTTTTATTATCATTAGTAAGTCTCATCGTCGCGTATTTCGTTTACGCGCCGGGCCATTGCCCCCACTACAATACGAAAGCCTGCTCTGTTAATTATTTCACACGAGAGAAAGTAGCGTTGCAACCAGTCCCCTAGTTTCTTGTGTGAGGTTAAGTATTTCACTTCGTCGTTGTAGGCCACCAACAGCTTCACTCTCGGTCACCACCTTTGAAGCCTGTTTGCTTAATTCGCTCGTTCATCACATTTTGTTTAGGTATGCTCTAACCAGACTCAATGAATACAAGAAATTAAAAGCCATGTTGCTTCATTAACTGGTGAGGATATTTTTCATTTGTGTTAATTTTCTTTCCCACTTCCCTTTTCTTATTGGTCAGATTTTGCTAGTCTTGACTGACCAATGAGATCAGTTCTCCGTTTGATTGGTTAATACAATCCTTTTATTTTCTGGCACCTTCACGGTGTTAATGCTTGAAATCAAAGTGTTTAGAGTAAAATAGTAGTCCCGATTCAGAGCGTTTCATCTCTTCCTTTTTAGTTGCTGCTTTCGCTCTTTGGTAACCATAATCTTTCATTCTTTAAGTGTATTTGCTGCCTTGTACAATTCGAATCGGCGTCCATGCTTATCTGTGTTTGTTAAAGGCGACTTTTTCACTGCTTTTTGCTCTCGGCCTCATGCTTCCTGGCCTATTTGCCTTTCTTTTATTAACTTCATTAAAAATTTTGACTAGCCTAAGGAGCACTTTTCGCCCCCCCCTCGCTTTTATTTCGTCCGATAGTGTACTCTCGGAGAGCATACTCTTATTCTAATTGGGGACTCATGAAGCATTAGTTAAAAGATTGCTACAAAGTTCGTGTTTTTGGTGTAGCCTTTATCCGCAGATACATTGCGGTCCTAGTCTTAGCTTAGTCTACGGCAGGAAAAAGACTCCAATGGGTTTGTGGTGTCGGATATCAATTAATATCGGCAATATTTTTCGCTTGTAATCCGCTTAAATAGCTGTTTTTTTACATATCTGCTCTACATATCTGTGGGCGGTGTTGCTGTTTGATCTTGAGGAGATTACTCTCTCATTTAGTTGTCACATTATTGGAGGTTAGAAGAGGTCTGCCTTCACGAGTGGATGAAATGGTGAAGTCCCTTCCAAAACGGAGATGTTGTCCACCCTGTTCAAATGTCAACTTGCCCTGACTCCGCTGATTAATGGCTGTAAGCGTCAATCATGAGAAGGGTATCCCACCATTCCTTTTTCTGTCCTTCTCTGTGTATGTTTGTAAATGTTTACTGACTGAATAAAGAAGGCAGTTGACTCGCATTGAAATGGTTCTTCGTTCTATTTACTACTTACATCTCGATTTTTGGAACGGCATCATTTGTAAAAAGGTATTTTTTGGTGCCCTTATGAACGCCTCCTCGAAATGCCAAACGGGAGGGAGTGGATCCACTGATCAGGAGCTATAAACTTGGAATCGTCCATCCTCATTTCATTCTCCTGTATATCTTGGTAAACTAACCAGCGACGTCTGCGGGTTTATTAATTGTCATCGCAATGTTCTCCTTGCAGCAGGTTCGAGTTCATTTAGTGACACTACCCGAGAAAGATCGGTCACAAAAGACCACCATTCGCAAAAATGGCTTCTGCATGAGGAGACTCCAACTGCAATAGCAATTTGCCATAAATTTTTTTGTAAACCTAGCGAATGGTTATGAGGGAGATTTTTATCACCAATTTGACTATCGTAGTTGCTGCGCTAATCCCAGTGTGCTTTTAAAAAAGAAGGGTGGGCACAAACTTAATTCATCTTTCCTGCCTCTCTCACCTCTCTGATCACTCGGTCCCTCCCCAGGTGAAAATCCGCAACTTCTCTCACTCGAGACACCTTAGAGGACGATTTGGTACTTCAGGTATGGCACTCGTGATTTTCACGCATTAAGTCTTCCACCAAAATTCTTGAATGTGAACAGAGTAGAAATGGTGAAGCATTCACTCTGTTCGTGCCATATGGTGGCTATCCGTGATTCACTTATCCATCCCCACATGTCATTAGCGTATGACAAAACAATCCTCAATGGAACTTAAACAAGTTCCACCGACACGGCTATCCACTCCAATTCGAAAAAATCTACTTCAACCCCGTTAAACGCAGTTGCGCACTTCGACAATAAACCTCTCTCTAGCCTCTTTTTCTGCAATCCACCTATGGAGCACAATTTCACTTGCTCACCTGCTAATCTCCAGTTTGAGCGTGGGATAGACTTCACACCTGAATGTATTTGGCCATTGCATTGCACAGTTCGAAGACAGCACCTGATTTGAGACAATAATGTTTAGTAAGACACCAGCCTCCCCCATTTGCAAAAGGTGACCCACTCCTCAAGTAAGCGTTATTCTAGAGATAGTCAGTTCCACGCTCACAGAGTCCAAAAAAGCGAGTAAAATTGGGCAAAAATTATGATTGTTTTAGACCAACTCCATTGAATTAATAAAAGAAATAGTAAAAGACTCCTGATTTGGTTGAACTGCTTATCTGCATAGCTCCTGAATGAATTTCTCAATTTCGGCCTCCTCCTTCAGGCCGGTGAATCGGGACACCTCCTTGCCGCCACGCATCCCGACTACGGTTGGAACAGCCGCCACCTAAAATTGGTAAATACAACTTACTGACACTAATTTAAGCAAACGTTTATTTTTGACATTTCTTGTCAACCTTGAATTTGGTAGCTAGATCTTCCAACGAGTCGATATCAACCTTGGCTAGGAGGACCTTATCCATGTGATTTTTCATGACACCATTCAATCTTGGTCCCAGCATCTTGCACGGGTTACACCTTAATACGAACACAAAAATTGTAATAGGAAAGTTTTTGCTAACCATGAGGCGTGGAAATCAACGAGGACTGGAAGTTCGTTCTCAGTGACTTTTTTGATAAAGTCAACAGGATCCTGTATATTAATTATTCCACATTCTTTGCTAAAGCACTGTCCAGAGGAAGTAAAATAACGCGAAGAACCAAACACAGCAAGGCGTTTGGTGAGAGATGCCAATTTTGAAGTCAGCATTGGTGACTAAAGAGGGAAAGTTGGACTGACGTCCACGAGTTTGTGAAAATAAAAATTAACGATAAATGTAGACATAAAATGCACATGATCGATACTCTTATGATGAGTCAAACATGTAGAGCATGCAGACATGAAATCTATTTAAACACGGAAAATATAAAGAAGTACCATGAAATCGTGACAGGACATAAAGCGTATCCAAAAAACATAACATTAACAGCGGTGTACTTTAGCCGCCAATCGAGCAAAAATAGCCCACACTTTTCGAAAGAATGCACTATGCTCGACTAAGACAGTATGTCAGCAGTGATCAGATGTTTAGAAAGAACGCTAGCCACAACTCACGCACACAAGTAGGGGGAATTTGAATCGCGAGGCGATTAACAGGAGAATTTAGAAACGCTGAGTTAATTCAGATTTTGTGATGCAATGTTTTAATTTGCAAATTTGAGAAAATAAAATTTTTAAAATTTGTTGTCTTTGCAAATAAATATGCACATCAATACATGATTATGAGCACATTTATGCCACCTAGATGAGGAAACATATACACATGTACAAACAACATTATTTATTGTAAATTTCACCTCAGTTTGATTAACCGCAGCAGCGTCTCGAGACTTCCCACAGGGGGAAAGAAGACAATAATTGGGGCTGGTGTATGTATTCCAAAGGGAACAGAGCAATTGTTCCTGAGCATGATCCGAAGGCCAGTCCACGAATACAATGGCCAAATAAATCCTAAAGTGACCTCCACATGTCAGGTGGTCACATAAACAAAGGATTATAATTAACATGTAGAAGAATGGATTTGGTTAGACTGAATACACGCATTCTGAGAGGCGAAGGGTGTGAGCTTTGGCTAGTTTCAGTAGCCGACTTGCGCTGAGGCTCGAGCAGTTGCTAAAGTTACTGCCATACATCAAGGGAAGGCAAAAGTAAGGCATTTCGATCCAAACTTGCCCTAGCAATACCTTGTAATACATGGATGCTATGAGTGATTTTACTGACTTTTGCACCTCTGCACTTGTTGAGAATTGACATCATTCTGTATCATCTCGTCAGACATCTAACTCTTCTATCCTGGACGTACAAATCCATTTTTACCGGTGTAATAAGTGCAGAGTGTTTAACTTGACCTTTATACAAGAGAGGCGGTAAGCGAATTTGAACACGAATCCGGTGCACGTGAGGATCATGCGGACTCCCCTTCCGGGTGATACCTATCCCCGTTCTTCCTGTATTCTATTCCTAATAAAACTACTGTCTTCTCTCGAACTCCATGTTTTAAGGGCATGAGGGTAGGCAGGCAGTTGCTACATACCAACCTTTTTTTTCAAACCACCATGCAGCCACTCTCCTACTTAACTTTCATTTTGTCAGACCACAGACACGCAGTACGACCGTTATGTCCCTTAAGATCGTGAAACTTCAAGAGACCATCCCAAAAATCCCATGTCTAGACCGAGTTTCCTCCAAATTACGACAGCAAGAGCACCCATTATCTATGGACATTAGACGACGCGTCGACGATTCAAGAAACGACCATCCGGCGAGTAGAACTACTGATGCTGAAGAATTGTTCAACCCCCTTCACAACACAGGCAATCATAAATGCTCTGCCCTTCATTATTGACAATAATATACAGCCGCGAATAAAAACAGTCTGACCACGATTCCACGAAACATTGCACCACAGCACAGCACTTCACAACACCGAGTCACGCAAATGACAACAACGACAACAGCACCAACAAAAAAAGCGCGTCACTGCCACTTAGAGAGCCTTCAACGAGACAAACTCCCTCAGCTGAGGCGGCAGTGGCAAGCAACGAATCCGCGCAGTGGTGCCCGAAGATCCCGATCCCCCCAGCTGGGCTTGAATTCGAGCTCGGCAGAGACGCTTTAATGAACGCACATTTGACTCCTCATTGTGTAGCCAAGCGCTAAGCCATGCGTCTGATTGACCAGTGGAGGAGACAAGCGAGGACTCAGAGAGAACACCATGTTGCATCAGCCATCGAGTGAATGCGGCCAGGTTAACAGGGTCGCATCCATGTCGTAGTAGTAAGCGAACCTAAAAGTGGACCACAAATGCATCTCACGACACCCTAATGATAACTGCCAGCAAAACTGACGCAACACACCATGGGTAGATCAAGCTTTGGAAATTTCACCGCCATATGAAGGGGTCCAAGACCATCTTTGTCCGGTCGATTGACAGCAGCACCATGAGAGAGTAATTTTGCGGCAAGATCGAGATGACCATGAAGGACCGCAGCATAGAGTGGTGTTCGTCCATTCATCTCCGCCGCATTAACATCTGCATGGGCCGCAAGCAGCAGAGACACGATGTCTGACCGACCATGATACGTGGCCACGTACAGTGGTGTCTTCTGATGCGAATCCGCCTGGTTCACCTATGACAATGAGGCTCAATCCGTTGAGATTTCATCTCTAGATTTGAAGTTAATCGTTGAGATTGTCACCTACCTGAGCTCCATGCCGTAAGAGAGCGTTGACAATGTTGAGATGACCAAAATTTGCGGCAATGTAGAGAGGCGACTTGAGCTCCTTATTCGGAATGTGGATGTCGGCGTTGCAAGTAAGAAGGTAGTCGACAACGGGAGTATGGCCTCGACACGTTGCAAGGTAAATAGGTGTTCGCCCGAAACGATCCTGGGAAGTAAAAATGCAAGCTAGACATTTATGAGGCGGGTTCAGGTCACATGAAGAGCAACCGCAAGTACATCTCATGCGACTTTAGGTACACTTGCCTGAAGATTAAGGATGTCACAAGCCCTTTTATTGGAAATTTCAAGAGCCTCCTCAAGCAAAAACCGAACTGTCGGGACAGCACCAACGTAGCAAGCGTAGTGGAGAGCTGTCATGCCAATTTTATCCACCGCAGAGATGTCGCAACCTGCAGAGACTAGACCAAAGACCATTCGAAATCCACTTTGACCCGCTTCAGCGCAGAGCATCAACGGCGTCATGCCTGCGGGAGGAAGGGGAGATCAAGACACTCCGGAAACCGATCGGCGATGGACTTCAAGCTGGACAAAACCAATGACTAGACAAATTCAGGGGAGTAAATATGTCTCAGTTTGTCCACTCACCAACATTATCTGCTTGATTCAGATTAAGACGAGATGCAGGAGGCTTCACGGTAGCTGGCTTGTTAGAAGTGGCTGGGGAAGAGGAGTCTGGAATGACCTCTAGTGAGGTGGTGTTTTCTAGAAAGTTAAAACGCTTGTTTCTTTATCGAAGCAGATTGTCGAGATGTAAAAGCCAGAAACTAAGAGTAACTTTAACATTCAAGAAATGCACTTTAAAGGGCAAACCTTAAGTGCATCTGAAATGAGGTAAGTAACTGATGATGTACTGCAGCCCGCTGTGAAACAATGTAAAGGCAATCCTGCACGAAGCCTGCAGGGCTACTTACTCTTTTTGCCTCCAGCTACCAGTCCCCGAAAGCTAGAATTCCTTCCAGTCAAGGAATTGAAGTTCCATACTGACGTTGCCGACAAGCAATTTCTGAAGTTAGTGGAGGACAGCAGACGATTGCCATGGCGGATGGATGTGTTGTCCAATGGTGAAACCACATCAGCAGCAGTGATAGAGTTAGACGCAGCAGCGGCTGCAGAGGCAGTTCTAAATACCTTAGAGGTCCACCCGAAACGACGATTGGGTGAAGAGGAACTGGAACCCGAGCCTAGGGCTAACGAGGTGGTTGTGAAAGTGCTGAGAGACGTGTTAATGGGAGCAGATAGGATCGCGGCAGCTGCCGCTTTAGACTTGTGTTCTTCTTCAATACGAAGAAGAGTTAGGAGGAGACCTTCTTTACGATCCTTGGAGGCAACAAGAAGAGGTGTGTCACCAGCTTGGCTCAAAATATTGAGATCCGTAGTTTCTTCCTAAAAAGTTAATTTCCAAAAATATATCGGACAGAGAAAATCGGTGAATAGAAATGAGAAAGTGGCAAGCGCAAACGATGCAGCGAATCAGGCCTAAATTACGGCACAGATGGGATTGGATTCAATAAACAGAGAAGAGAGGACTAATTAGAAACCGGTAGGGCCACAAATGGAAGAAACTAATCGATGGTAGAATGAAAAGCAGCCTTAAGATGATTTGATGGATTCAAAGGCCTGTCCTGTGTAGTTCACAATGCAACAGCTGACCGAATATGTCAAAGAAATATGAACTTTTAGTTGCAGGTTATACCTAAATGAACGGCAGAAAGCACAATGCTGATTGTCACAATTTGACTGCTCGCGTTTAAAAAGGAAGGCTTCAAGTAATTAAAGAATAACTTTTAGTTCAATGACCTCGGGAAGCCTAAACAGCGCCCGAACCACAGCTCTTGTAGACTAACATAAGTCCGAAGGAAAATGCACTTCAACAAAGAGAGTTTGCATAGCAGTGTAAATCTATACCTATGGTTCAAATAGTGGAGGGTAGCAACCCATTCCATGAATCAAGAAGCCGCTAATTTCAGAACCCATAAGATATAAGAGAACATACTTCGGGAGAATTCAAAGAAATCAGAATTAAAGAACTTTGATTTACTCTCAAAACATTTTACTCACCATCGCCAGAACCTCCGCAATTTCAACTGAAGCTAGATGCAGAGGTGCCATCCCGTCATCATCAAGATTGTTCGGATCACAGCCATATTTGAGAAGTACTTTCGCAGTTTCCACATACCTTTCCGTGGATTGACCGGCTAAGAGATGGAGACAGGATTGATGCCTCTCCGTCAGAGCAGTCACCTTTGCACCCGAATTTATCAACAGTTCCGCGATCGCTGCGCGACCGTAAAGAGCTGCTTGGTGAAGTGGGTAGCGTGGACAATCAGAAACATGGATATCTGCGCCAGCCTTTATTAATAGTTTGACCATTTGGAGATGGCCCAACTCAATAGCGAGGTTAAGAGGACAGACACCGTCAATTACCACACATGGATTGACATCGTTGGGGTAACTAAGGAGATATTGCATGCTCTCCAGGTTGTTACTACGGATGACGCCTCGAATAAGCCATGGGATTTGGACCTTCGTGAAACGGGGTTTGTGCCTTTGCTTGGAGAATCGCTTACCCATTCAGACCGACCAAAAATCCAGTATCTTTACAAGCCGTGGGATAAATCCGTGCCTGTAAGGATAAATTGGCAATCAAATGGAAATAACAAATCCACCAAGAAACCAATGTCGGTCAGAATTCATAGCAAGCTAAGTTAGTTCAATCTGTTAAAACAGAAACAAGGGAGAATTGTTTCTTATTTTTGTCTTATGCCTATATATCTATAGGCGTTTTTAGAGTATGTCGCAATTATTTCCAACTAGATAAAGATGATAAAAGGTAACAATATCATTTAGAGTTTATTAGTTAAGAGATTCCCTGCGTATGTATTTTGATCCATTAATTTTTTAATGTGTAAACTGATGTAAAATTGAGGAAATAGAGTTTGCAATATGTTTGCGAATCTGTAATAAGGTCTACAAACGACTAAACCACTTTTACATAACTTATCCTAAAAGGCAATGAAAACATATTGCTAATAATTAATTTTAAGTAATAATCGTTGCAACATAAAACGTTTTATCAAAATTTTTAGGTTTTTGTTCATAAAACTCTCTCTGAGGTGCTCCCTTCTCGCTCTGTTGAAATTGGGACAACGGTAATCGTGCGTATTTGGGTCTGATTTGTAGGTGCACGGTTCATCCTTTCCACTTTATTCCCCATCTCTTGATCTTCCTTCCGGTGAGTGTCAAGTAAATGGGTTGAGGACCGTGTTGCATGTGTGGTGAACACTGATGCTATACTTAGTTATCAAGTTCATATTTTTGGGCGATTCCAAACTTTACATCTACTTGATTTCTATAAAAATACATATTTTTCTTTTGTAGGTTGTCACACATGCCAAACTCTGACTCTTTAAATACAGAATTTTTGGATTCGTTGAATCCCGATGACTATATATTCGGTTTAATCCACTTCCCTCCCGGTTTTGATGTCAAGAATCTCCTTACTGCTGAAACAGAATCGATGCTCCTGAAATTCTTTAGAAAACTCAACAAGCATCCCCTTACTCCTTTGCGTAAACGATTTCCTACTTCTCCCTCCTCTCATGCCTTGGAATTGTGCTTCGAGGGCTCCTCGTCTCATACACGTTTACCATTCCTCGGTCGTTCCTCTGACGGCGGTTATTGTTTGCGTCAGCTCGATGTTCAGCGATTGCAAATCTGCCTTAGCGATGACGTCTATGGGCAAATCAAGTACGTTTCTGAGGTACTCTCGTAGTTTTTTTCGTACTCACTAATTTAGTGGCCTTAGGACCTTGTTACCATGTTTCACTTTTTCACTGGACTTATTGTGGCCGTCCCTCAGGTTTGAGGATTTTTTGGCCTCTTTAAAAACTACTGCCTCTATTCTTGAATATTTTTCTGTTTACCATAGTATTGCGAATATCGGGCATTATTGATCTTGCTGCTTTTTTGACGATGTTCAGTGATGAATCTACTCCTCATACGGCAAAAATTAGGCGAATTTACATCGTACTATGGTCTGCTGATCGCCTGCCTTCTGAAGCTTACACCATCCTCCATTTTTAGCTCAGAATTTCGCAGTTTGCAACGCCTGGATATGTCCATAGCCTGATGAATATGGTGAGAAATTCATGTTAAGATCATTGCTGTTAAGGGCCTCAAACGACATTGGAAATTTCGCCGTTTGCAATCACCATAACTTTCGGCCAGACAACAGTTAACAAACTGCGAAACAATTTGGAGCTGATTTTTAAGTAAAATTGGAGGTTTTTGTTATACTAAGGAAAATTGGGTGAGGCGTGAACAGCAGGTCCGCATGACCTGGGTTTACGATAGAAGAATCTGGTGTTACGCCCTGTAAGGCACTTTGAAATGTCACAATTTGGGTTTTATCTGGTTTTGGGCAAATTTTGGCACACCTCATCTCGAGTACTTGTTGGCATCATTTACTGCAGCGTATGTAGGTGTGATTGGTTGGGATCATTTTCGGTGTTGTTATGAAAACAGAATGTAATATCAACGATACACATGAAAGAAGAGGTTGCAGGAATCCAATTCCCTTTCTCTTGCAACACGGCACTCTATGCTTCTTTCAAGTTCTATTATAGACTAAAGTGTGGTTTCTCTATTGTTCTACACTGGAAGATCTTTACGTTGAAACGAAATTACGGTCAATGCCAGATTATACCGTCATTTTGGAGCTAGCTGCTGAATCAGACTAACAGCCGACTTATCTGATTGTCCTATATTGTCTTTTCGCTACATCCTACACGTGTATTATGCTTCCCTTTGCCGTCACAACTAACTGATTAGATGCGTTTTCGTTTCAACAGTGACGTTGGCGATACAGATGACGCGAAGGAGAAAAAGGTCGAGGTTAATCATACAATGAAACGGCACGTAGACAACGAATTTTCCAGTACAGAAGCGCCTTTAAAAAAGCGAAGGAAGTTGGAAGGGAGTCATTTATGATGATGGCAAGTGTATATCAGTAAACTCTCTGTGTAGTGTATGACGATTGGCTTGTGTTTGCGCTTTTTAAGGGAGGTGTATTTTAAACAGTTAAAAGGGGCGGTGTAATTCGCTTGTCATAGTTTGGTGACCCACTCCTTCCCTCGCAGGGGCGCTGAAATCTGACGAATCCGCTGAGAAGGCCGTGGCAAAGGGGAAGTTTCCACCAACTGCGGCTCGCAGAAACTGGTGCGGTGAAACGAAGGGAAGATAGATATTGTTGAATTTTCTACGATGGTTTATTTATTGCCAAGGTACTTTAACCGCGTAGAATGTTCTCCTTCCATCTTAGTGCCATGATTGAGCAATATTCCTCGTCTACTTAAATTATAATGGCAGCACGGTATTGTTATCAGTTTTTATTCAATTGCGACCTGCATGGGTCTGTATTCCATTTACAACGCAGAAACAAACCTCCTACTTAATGCGATTATAAGTAGCACACGCGGCAGCCAAAGATGGGTTATTTTTCTGGTGTGAAAGTAGTTTCCTGTGTTTATTTCTATGTGGTCTCTGAACTCATGTTCGGACGTAGGTTTTTCTTACTCAAGTCCTGTCTGGGTGCGTCAGGGCTATGCTACGGAATTCGTATATGAGTAGCAGGTCAGCAATTGCCACTGTCACCAATTTAGTGGCTGGGAGTGGTTGAGATCGTCGCTTTGTGGTATTCTAGCTGTCTGCCCTTGCTGCTTTTCTACAATTCTTCATCGGTTGCTGGTCGAAAAAGCTGACTGACCTTCATCGAGTGAAGAGCTTTGAATTAGCAAGGTGATAGTGCATTCAAAAGCATAGAAAAGTTGCAGCCCACTCAAAACATGAAACACACGAAGTGACGCAGATCTATGTAGGGGATGTGGGTGTTTGTTTTATTAAAGGTGTAGTTGGATGCAAGTGGTAGTGACGATTCTGTTGAAAGTACCTTCAGCCCGGGTTAAGTTCCATCATTAGCAGGTGGAATACCACCACCACAATGAAAGCATTCTGAAAGGTTGACAAGAGTTGGTTATTTTTTGCTCCATCATTCGGTGTAAAGGCTATGACGAAGAGGAGTCTGTAAATCACCTGTAATAGAAGCGCAGCAGTGGATAAGCACAGTAAGAACTTCGCATAGGCCGCAGTACATGCAGTAAGCTTGCCTTTGCAACCTGGCACTGCATCTGCCTTTGCATCCCATGTACTAGAAATGAACTCAGATTTGCAGCGATCTCTGAGCAACCACCTTGTCTCCTCTCCTAAGAACAAAGCAAAGCTGTAAAATTCCTCCTCCATTCAAGAAGTCAACTCGGGAGATTTGTCTTTGAACTCACCAAAATCACTGCAATCGTTTATGCCGCAGCATGTACTGTAATTGCGGCCGTTGCATTCCACTTCTTTCTGTCATAAGGAGGAGGAGGGAATGCATACAAACATCCACGAACCACATTTAGAAGGCGTAACAAGGCGAGTCAAAGTGTTTTGATGCTTCTTACCTCCATGACTGCCTTCCAGATCGACCTAGCCATCGGATTACTGTCATACTCCTGAAGAAGTTTTTTCATGGTACGAAGAAGTGGTGCCGCAAGCTTGTTAGGATGGGCCATGTGTACGGCAAGAACAACCACTTCAACGAAGAGCAGGATAATCAGAACAGCGGTATACTAAGAAAAAGAAGCAAAATTCTATGTTTTAAGCTGATTGTAAGGCTTTATTTGACGCTCCAGCCCTTTTTTTATCCCCAAAATGTTCCCTGCGTTCATCATTAACGTCAGCATGGGTAAAAGTAGTGAAGAGGCAGGCCGATCTAGTTGCCGTACTTCTTGTGGGTTACTTTTGGACCGGGGGGAAGGAGGAGGAAGAGGAATGGGTCCAAACAGCGTTTAGTGGACCCGCTTCTGCACGCTGGCCTCATTGAGCTGGCAGACAGGAGACGAATCATATAATTTGTATTTTGTTGATAAGATGACCTATAAGCTCGCATTTAAGTCCTTGCTCTGCTTCCTAACCGGTGGGTACATTCGGGAACATTCATCACTACTAGGTTAGGATGCAGCATTATGGCAGTGGATGTGACGATATGGGAGACACGAGAGTATCAAAGCAAAGTGGCACATCAGTCGAGAACAGCGGTAATAAGGACCCAAATATGCTTCAACAAAATCAACGATTTTCTACGCCCTTACTAATTTAAGTAGTATTCTCCACTTCTTCCTCGCTGAAATGCACCCGATCAGAGAAAGAGCTGCCATGACGAAGCTAATCAGAATGAGGAACCAACTGACATCATCTGTAGGGGATGGCAAAGGATAAATCACTTTATACGACGAAAAAATGTTAATAATTGTTTTAAAGGCATCGCTTACCATTTTTAACGGCAAAGTGGGCCAGCTCCCTCAAATTACTCTCACTGATTGTAAACTTCTCCATAAGGTTGTTTACAAGGTTCCATGCCAGGGAATCAGAGGCTTTTAGAGCAATGCCAAACAAGGCTGTGGCTAGGAAAGTACCCTGAAAAATACAAAGACAAGAAACCTTACCATTGACTTATAGCATTTACTGCAACGACTACATCTTAACCGCTTACACAGATGATGGCACTGGAAATTGACATCAGGTGCAGCATAATGTCGATGCTGTTGAAGTCAAAGAGATAATATGAGTTCAGCCCAAAAAAATTTGTCTCACCACAAATAGACACAAGGCTACCGACTCACCTAAATTGAGGAGTCTGCGAGGTGCAGCAATGAGGCAAGAAGATGTGTGCAAACAGTCTTACCGCGCCTCTACACAAATGGTTTTTGTATGCGATAGATGTGTTGGATAGAGTAATGTGAATCAGACGACACTGTCGATTGCGATTGGTAAATCTCCTGCTCTACAATCGCTTCGGTGAGTCACTCGGAGCCATTTTCCATTGTATATATGTCGAAGAAATGAGTACTCGTGTATTGAAGTGGGTTGTTAGATGTTCTAGCAACGGATTCTACAGCCATTCACTTTATAGTGTTGTCGGGCTTTGATACTGCCACTGCAAATTTAGTTAAGCGAGGCATCTTCTACTATTAAATTTGTCTGTGGGAAGGCGAAGTTGTAGAAATGGCTCTTAAGAGAGGAAAAAAGGGCTTATCGCCTTATGCAATCCCTTGGTTGAATATAAACTTAACTCAAGTTTCCTTTATTGTAATTGCATTATGGACGCCTAGCGCTACTTATAAGCCGAATGAGTAGCATAGCATTACTCCCATGCAGGGCGAGTAGACCATTCCAAAAGCTGTCATAAGGCATAGCATTTTACCCAATCATTTGATGAAGCATTATCTTCTTCAAGGAGAACAAGGCATATAATTACACATTAGCTGTTATATTCTACTAATCGTACAATAAGTAGGATGTGTCGCTACAACTGTCGGCCACAAAGGGCACGTAACAATAAATTTTTTATCACTGGAATGCAAGTCGATAACTCTGGCCGCATAAACTGGTAATTTTGTCTTATAATGACCTTTTCAAATGATTTATGAAATATCAGCCTAGTAGACAGTCGTAAACGCCCTAGTTATGCTGATGTTGTGACTGGTTTGCACCTCTCATGGTGATACTCCACCCATTACCCGATAGAGTGCTATCGCCCCACTCTCCTGCTGCTATTCCCTTCGACGTACCTGCTAAGCCATTAGTCTTTGACACTGAGAACCAATAGGCACATCTTGACTTCGACTTACACAGAAATGAAGAGCACGATGACGGCGCTAACCTACTTAACTGTCCTCAACATTCATTCTGAATGCTATAATGGTTTTAAGTTGTTTATTTGCTCCAACCACAGTAGGGCTAGTGACAAGTAAGTCGACTACATTTTTAAGTTTTGAGAGTAATCGCAAATAGCGCGCTAAAATAAAGCAAGCGGAATTGAACGCGCCGGCACTGGTTCATTTCGGTAGGCTTGTGTACACACACCTTCTCACCACCTCGTTTAAAGTCACCAACAAGAATATTTATGCATCCAATGACGTCCACACTGATATTGTGAAAATGAGGCGAGCTTGGTCTCCAGTTGGCATTGAAATGAAAATAAAAACAACGACCAACAACCCGTCCATAGGGGAGTTTCAAAGGCTGGCAAGTACTATGCTAAATGAAAATATATTCTTCGCCAAAAATTGAAGATTTTTCAGTCCATATTTGTGAATAAAATGCAAAAGAAAAGCTGGGAGACTTAACAAATGCGTCTCGAATCAAAAAGAAGCCACTAGGAGGCAATGTCGAAGAGAAGGAAGTAAATTCCTGTTAAGGACAGGACAAAGCCCTGAACAGTATCGGTGTCGGGACAACACGAAAGGGAAGATTTGAAATTATCGCACAGCCGTGCATCGGAAATAGTTTCAGCACACTCCAGAGTGTCCCTATGGACTCACTCGTCAATGTTCACTGACGTCCTACTAGCCAGTGGAAGGCAACATTGTCATTTATGCAGAATTTAAACTACCTACGTGAATGGATTAAGGCAATCGAGGCAAGGCGAAGAAGGAGTGAAAGAATGCACATCAGCTGTCTGCAATCAATGGAATCTGACTTTAGAAGAAGAAATGGGAAACCTTAAGTCCAAAACAGTTAGGACACAGACGGCACCACCGACTCCACCATCACCGAGGACTGGACCTGCTGCTCGAAGACAGAAAAGGAGTGAAGTAGGTGGTCAGGCTGCCGAAGGAGATAACAGTGAAATGAAGATTTTAGTGGATAAAAGCGTACAAATTCATCCTGAGATGATGGAAAAGAATACATCAATGAAGAGTTTTTGCATTCCAGCAGTGGCATTTGAAACTTGTTCCACAAATATGCCAATGCATAGAGATTATTCACTTTCTGAGATTCTCACCTCCGTAGATGATCACAATTTTCTGGATTTTGCCAAGTCTACAGGTAGTTTTGAAGAAGAGCTGCTTGCGGACATCTTGGTGGACGCAACGTCCTTCACAAGCGATGAACTAGATCCCTGTGTTGATGTGGTGCAGTGTCTAAATCAACTCCTTGTTGATTTGGAGGAACGATCCCTCGAAAAGATGCTATTTGGCACCTCTACCGTTTCCGCAATGAATAAACGTCCGCTTCAGCCAACACCAGTAGCTGCATGTGCCAAACGGCGAAGAATTGAGACAAATGATGACTATGGAAGCAAGGTTTTTGACACAATTTTTGCGGATAAATAAAAATTTAGCACAAAATTGAAAAGATTCATTGCTCAAATAATCGAACTTTGTCACTTAATGCTTGAACACACACAGTATTTAGCGACATCTGTTTGAGAGGTACAACTACAATAAAAGCAGGGAAGAGAGTTATAACCCAACGTAATAATTTTTTACTTGACAGCTTGACGTTTGGGAGTCATTTTAGGATTTTTCTGACCCTTGTACTCGTGGGCTGGCCTTCGGGTCATGCTCAGACCCATTTGTCCTGTCGTCTTCAGAATACATGTATCCATCTGCACTTAATACCTTCTTCCACCCGGTGGGTAGTCTCGGGACGCAACGCTCAACATTTTAAGAGACTGGGATTTTTCTAATTTTTTTTGCGCCCTTAAAAATATAGGAGTGGTACTGTCCTCTGTGTACACGAATTTGTCAAAGACCATCGAAAATCCTCGTTTATTGTGCTTACTAAATGTGGAAGTCACTGAGCATTCGCGGGGTAATCTATCATTTGAAACCATACGGAAACTACAAAGATCTAGGTTATGTGTGCAGTAACTATTCTTCATGCATATAAATGCCTGGGTACGCCCCCTGCGAAACAGGACGGAAGGCAAGAAAAGCAAATTACATTTGACAAAATAAATGCAACCCAAAAACAATCTTTAAATCTCTCTACATTTTTACAGTACTGTTGTAAATATTGCAATACTTTGCTAATGTGACCGCCTGATGCCTAGCGGTTGACTTTGGATTTGTCCCGTCTTTGTAGGCGAGATCTAGCCGTAGAGTCAAGCGAATCACTGGTTCATTCTTAACTCTTAAACTGCATGTAATTAGCCCTAGTTAATGCCTTTTCCTACAGTAGGATGTCTTAAGTGCAGCGTCTCGAGACTTCCCTCCGAGTGGAAAAAGCCAGTAAGTGTAGACAGATACATGTATTACAAAGAGAACAAAAAAGGTTCTGAGCATGGCCTTAAGTATGGCCCACAAGTACATAGTCAGACAAAGCCTAAAGTGGCTGCCAAATGTCGTGTGGTCCCATAAACGAACCATTACATAAAGGAACTACAAAGATAATCTTTGCTTAGTTATTCTGAATATTTAAGGGAAAATTTGTTAAACATACTAATGGTTTGGTTCTAAATCAGAGCTTAGTTCTTATTGGAAGTATTACAATAAATATCGAATTAGCTGAGGTATCCGTTTCAATAAATACACATATATCCGAACCAATAATATTTGAGGTGGTCATTACGAAGGTGGGTTTTGAGCAATTATCATGACCTCGACAACGATGGCGAAATGTCCGACTGTGGAGGCCTTAATTGAGAAGGTATTCATGATTTATGCTTTCATACTTCAATATTTAGATGGATTCTCCTGACATGGATTTCAGATTCATGGCTCTAAATGACCTGATCGTTGGCATTCAATCTCAGTCGTTAACTCGGAATATTTTGAGCCCTAAGGTAAGTCATAACTTTGTAACGACCGAGGAATCCTTACCTTAAATTTAATAGCTTGTTCAAAAGACTCTTCAGCTCCTTGAAGATGTTAATGGAGAGGTACAAACTTTGGCTGTCAACGCGTATGTTTCTTTGGTTGTAATTATTTCCCATTCTAGCGTTTCGGCTTTGTTTCCGGTGGTATTGGAAAGTGAGCGCTCTATGATTGTGGAAGCAGTCGTTGCTGGGTTGTTTCACTCTGACAATGAGCGCTTCAGGAGTGTGTCCATTTTAGGTATGTTGATCGATTTCGAATTTAAACTCTTGTATAGCTCTGAGGGCAATGGTTAATGCAACGCCTCCAGATAACATCAAACTTATATGCATTCTTGCTACTCGTTCGATTCCAACTCTTATTGAGTCGGTCCGTAGTGGTAATTCCATTCAAGTTGAATGCTGCGAAATTCTTGGAGATATGGTTTCGAGGTATGTTAAACTCTTCTACGGCCTTGCTACTGCCATTTTAGTATGTTTTTATAAACATTGTTGTTTTTTTCTCCTTCAAGGTTCGGCGAAAACCTATTACCCTTCCATCCCAATATTGTGAAGTGCATGTTCCAAGCTCTGAATAGTTCGCAACCGTCTCTACGCAAACGCGCTGTTCAAATGGTCACAAACTTTCTTTCCTTTGAAGACACTTACGCTACTCTGCTTGCATTTGTAAAAGACCGATTTGAAAATGTACTAAATCGGGCTGGGCTTGGAACAAACCCCGATCAGCAGCAAGTTTCAAAGGGAGAGGAGGAACTGACCATATCGTACTTTAAAATTGCACTTCAGTGTCTCGTCGCATTAGCGTAGGTCATTTTAATTTGACTAAAATATGTATTTTCATCTCATTAGTCTACATTACTTATTTGTGAAATTTTAATGGCCCCTATTTTACTTATCCAATTGTTAATCATCCGATAGCATCCGAATTTTTTTTTGACCATGGTTTTTTGAACGATGTTCAAAGTTTACTGTGAGCTTTAAAGTGCTAAAAATAACAGTTCCTTGGATGTCTCAAATGATTTTTGGCGTTCCTAAGTTTCCATGTATAGTACACTCTTAAGACAGCTTTACCTTTTTATCAGTTTTAAATTTTCGGAGGCTCTTTGAGGTCGCTTTGTTCCATTCCACATTTTTTGGGATCTGCGGTTCCCTGAAAATACCTCGAAGTTAGGAAGATTTCCGCGTCACCTATGGCTGCTTGCTACTTTATGTTCGAGCCAAATTGACAGTGGCATTGCCTACCTCATTCTAACTGGAATAAAGGAAATGGTAAATGGCAGAATAAATAAGCTGGTTATGCGAATAGGGTTTCATTGGTTTGGGCTAATAAAATGGAGTTCACGTCATTTTTGCGCATGTTCGCGTATCTGTGTTTGATGACCTGCAAATCTTGCATGAGATATGCTCAGAGCCAAGATCTTTGGCTGATTGGTAACCCTTTTGCGGTTGTTAAGACCCGTTTTGAGGAAAATCTGTTGGAATTTTGGGGCTTGTTTAATATCCTATTTCTTTATCTAACTGTTCCAAAGTTGCTTGACGGTGTTGTTTACACAAACTGCTTCTTCCTTTTGAGTTTTGAGCAATGAATTCAATAATCTTGTTTCGTCTGTTTTTGGGATGTTTGAACCCTTTTCTATCGGGTGCCTGGTACGTCTTCATGATATTTGTGACTGTTTCATTTCTTCCGATTCCTTCGAATTCGAAATAGTCATGAGAGTACTTTGAATGTTTCCCTTTTTCTCGACTCGGTAATTGCTGCTCGCTTGTTGAGCCTCCGTCTTATTGACGCCGTGCGGACCAAGTCTTAACGAAATCACTTCCTACTACATTACGGTGTTTCTTTTATGCACGGTTCTTAAAAGATAGAGGTAAATTTGAAACCTGTTTTGGATGTCTCTTTATTTGAGACGCAAAAAAATCGTGCCAAATAAAGGCCTTTCTTCCTCTCAGTCGCAATGCGGAATGCCTCGCTTCCCAGGCCTCAGATCTCCTGTGCAACGGGCTAATTCTTCACCTCCTGGACGGCAACATAAACGACACCATTATGCCTCACTTGAAACGCGAGTTTGGTGATTTCTACCCAGCCGATGCTGCTAACGAATTCAGAGAATTGGGTCTACAATGCCTTGACAACCTGCTTCGGGCACGTCAGCGTACTGCCACGCAGTCTTCACATCTGTCTCGTTTGTTGGATACAAACTTCCAGAAGGTAAGAAGATTGGAACCTTGAAGTGGCTACTGAAATTCTGCAGAGGCTTTCGGGTAAATGTAAGCCTACGTACGTATAAAAGGAAGGATTTTGATGCGTGGATGGCTTTTATAGAATTGAACGTGTCACGGTGTACCCCTAAACTAGGTCAGAGTGGAGTCTAGGTTGTAATTGAGAAATTTCATTATGCTCTTGTAGTCAAATCGGTGCCATAATAACTGATTTTGTATTCTTGTTGTTGTAGATTGCTTATGTTCTGGCCTCTATGGTATCTTACGATCCCAACTGCGTTTCAACTCATGCGTGAGTTTGATTATGCATTCGCGATCCCCTTGTAGTTCCATTGATTGTGGAGGTAAGAAGTCGCTCTCATGCCTCCATTGTTACGGTTGAAAGCATAGTGACACTCGCTGTTTTTGTCGTGTGGATGCTTCTGGCCCTGTCGACCATCCACCTGTCCCGTGCCCTTCATGGATCTGTCCTGTCATCCACTTTGAGTTACTTTCCAAGCCCATTTCTTCATTTCTTTTTTGTTAGTGTAGGTGTGTTTAGTGGGCGTTTCACTTCTCAAGGGCTGGCAAATCACTTTGCAGCTTTCTCCCATTGTAGTTACCTGTTGAAATTCATCAAAGGTGTCGACTCTTCAGAACCTCAAGATTCCTCTCCTAGGTAACACTTTTTGCTCTTGCATTTTGGAGGAACGTTCCACGCTCTCTTTGCATAACCCACTAATTTTTCTCGTGACAACTGCTGCTAATGGGTGGAGTCGCGGAGACTGCTATTGATTTGCCTTCAAGAAAACATGTTCTTCATCGAGTGTTCCAGTTCACACAGATGGCATATCCTGTAGGGATCCTCTAGGGTAGACATGACTGTCCATTACTCTCCCCGTTTGAAGAGCTCGTAACGTCCCTTGGGTTTCATTCAGAAATCCACGCGTTGATGAGTAAGTAGACAAGGTGTTGGGTATTCCTAGATCAATTACTAACTCTATTATGTTGAGAATGCTGTCTACAAAGGCCAAACTTGCAAGGGAGGGCTCCAAGTCTGCGGCACAAAATGGGGCGAATATTTGATGTACTAAAAGTTGGTTAAAACTTCATCGGAAGCAGGTTTAACCTGCTGTGTACCTCTTCGTAATAGCTGATGCTTTTGGAGGGGTGGGGGGTGGGGAGGAGGAGGAGGAGACGGCGGTGTAACCGTTAGGTTGAGTAATTGAATCTTCTCGCCGTGAGTGATGAAGGTGGGCATCCGTTTGTGTCTCAGCAGAGTCAATCATCGAGACAATTACGTTGAAAATGTGAAGCAATGTCAATAAGAACAGTGAGGCAACTCTACTAGAGGTCAAACAGTAGAAAGCTGTGGTTTTGCTGAATGTGGATCGCTGATAGGTACTACCTATTGAAAACTTTTAACTTTCACTGCAGCACGGTTGTATTGGGTAGCAGTGGCGATGACGACGATTCAAAGGACGCTGATGATGATGACGCCCATCCTGAGAGCATGGATTATGAGGATATGGATGGAGATGACGGTGACGACGAGGAGGAGGACGATGAGGATGATGATACGAGTTGGAAGGTTCGACGTACTGCGGCCAAAGTGATGGATACGTGTGTTCAAGCCTATCAGGAGAAGCTGGGACACTTTTACGCCTACTTCGCTCCCGTACTCATCACTCGTCTATCCGGTGAGTCCACGGTTGTCTCATATCTGCTTAAAACTATCAGTACTAGAATCAGTGACTGCCAGTTTGATTTTCTTTGTGCAGAGGATCGAAATGAGTCGGCACGGCTGGAGCTTTTTAGCTGTTTGAACTCCATGGTAAGAGCCACAACATTAAAGAATCCAAACAGCCTGACCATTCGCCTTGGTCAACAGAGGTAAGAGTAAAGGATTGCAGTTGAGAGATGCTGATTACTTGCAGAAGTGAAGTAAATTTTTCACTGTTACCCTGCTGTCTCCTCCATCCAGTGCTCAGTCCATGCTTCTGCGACTCCTGCCAGGCATCTTCCAGAACATCCAGCCATTCATTTCAGCCTCCTCGCCCAAGCGTAGCAGATCTCAAATGAGCAGTTATTGCGTAAAAGTAAGTCATCTCTTCATCTTCCTATACTGATAACAGCTTACTGCTTCGAGGGGGGGGCTCTTATTTCAGTGCATGGGGATTTTCTGTCCTCTTCTCCCTCAATCTGTTTGCTGCAACCCATTTAAGCCATGCATTTTAAGCCGCAGCTACGATGCAGTGGATTAATTTCAATTTGCAGAGCACTTTCAAGCGGTGGAGGGATTTTCTTCTCCCTCACGAACTAATCGGCAATCGTACTTATCTGAACGTTTTGGTTTCCTCACGTAGTACCATCTGATCTTCACTTTTTTTAACTCTGCAGTTGTTCAGCATTCACTTGATTGATCGTTCTACTTTTTGTCAATCTGTTTGGATGCCTGATTGAGCGATAAAATTTGTGACTGTGACGCATTAAACTGCTCCCTACTACTAATAGACGTTATTCATTTACGAGACTTACAACCCTCTACATAGTGTCTTTCGTTGTTCCCCTTACCTACCCATAGACGACTCCTGCTTCCCACCAGGCGGTGGTGAATCTCATTCGTGCACTAGCGACTGCCTTACCCGGCCATCTCACTGCTCACTTGCCAACCATCGTGCTGATGGTGAAGGGTGATCTCAGGTGAGGAGTAAATAAATTTTCCCCAATCTACTTATTAC
>UYWX01000078.1:0-54487 GCA_900622495.1 Hydatigera taeniaeformis
TTCCAAAATTTTCACTTACAAACCACAGTCAACTAGGGTGACCAATCACATATATGGACGAAAAGGATAAGAGATTGTGAAGGTGACAAATACTCCACGAGATGGGAGCAGTATTCGTGATGCGACGAAAGGCACTGCGATTGCAGCCACAGATAACGCATACGGAGCATGGAGTCAAGTAGGGGTCGGTGCAGCTATTCAATGGCATCAACGCCAACTTTGCGTGAGATGTGTGAAGCACAAACTTTGAAGAGAAAGACGACGGTACCCATATATCTGATCAACCCAGAGTTAAGCAAGAGAAAGGAGTGCACGCAAGCTATACCACTCTCCTCTCCCTCCTAAGAGATCATCTCATATGATGTAGCTATCCCTTCCTCCTTCGCCATTTACTTTCGCGAAGGAAAAAGCCAGACTAAAAGATATCATCATCATCGCTTTGCATGTCACGGCAGAATCAGAAAAGCGACATCTACCTCGATAGATTTGGCGGTCTCGGAGGGTGTTGAGGAGAGCCGAGGTGGTGGAAGGGGAGGCAGGGACTGCGGTTGCTGTTGCTGTTGCCAGGCTGTTGGTCGAGGAAGTCTGGCATCAAGGAAGGGAACAGCAGCTGCTGCTGCCGCAGCTGCGGCTGCTGCAGCAGCTGCAGCGGCAGAGCTCACTTCGGGCAGGAAGGGTGCCTCGGGAGGTGCAAACTGACCCGAAGGCGGTGGTGGCAGACGGTGGTGTGATGCGGGGTGATCAAAGGTATCAGCGCCAGTGGCGACGGTGGTACCAGCGCCCGTACGGCCGGTGTTCGAAGTCATGGCAAGGTGGAACTTCATTGCAGCTGCAGCAGCAGCCTGGGGGTCCGAGAGCCCGCTCAGCGACATAAACTGACCTTGACCACCTCGAGAACCCGCCATGTCTGTGATAAGCTGCAGATTGGAAGTGCATAATCAGCCACTTGATCTGAATTAACTCAAGTTGCATTGACCTCCAGAGACGGCTATTTATAACGCTCACTAATGCAAACCTTCATATCAGTAAGGATTCACAAATTAGACCAATTCTTAGAAGTAAAAGGAATTTCACGTAGAAGTTGATGTGAAGTCCCAAACATGAGTGCAACCGAGGGAATCGCAGCAGTTCACAGCTTACATTGAGGTGTAAGTTCGTTTTTGGCAAGTAATGAAAGTATACCTTTTTTACATAAGTTTTTCGAATTGATAAAAGTTCTAGATGAATCAAGCTATCATGAAGGAAGTAAACCTACGATAGTTGGTAGGTGTTTATGGCGGTAACAGCAAGTGAACACACAGTTTGGACAAGTTTCTGCCTATTTGCATTGGTTAGAGGTAGGAATAGCTTATGTAAGGTCGATGAAAGGCCCATAATACCGCCGTAAAACGCAACACACATTTTTAATACATGAGCATGTGGGTATCGCCTGATGTAAAGGAGAGGAATGAAAGCCGCAGAATATCAGATTGGTCCGTGAAGCATGGGATTACAATCAAGGTTCGCAGTGAACATAGAATGAATGATGTACCCGTTGGCATTTATTCAAGCTAATGAAAGTTTACAAGTGAAAGGATATTGGTATTTAAAGAAAAAAACGGTCAATTAAGTTCAAGTGACATTTTCTATTAACACTTACCCTTGCACACATGTGCAAGTAGAGTTGTGGTACATCCCAAAAATACGTGAGCCAAAAATTACCAGTTTTTGAATTCTTCGTGTACTATGAGACGCTTTGCCATAATAGCGACAAACGCAAGGGAGGCTTGAGAACAACCATATAAGCGATAAGGGTGAAAGGACTGGCCTTTCGAGTGGTCCAAGTCGAAATCACGATTTCAAAGTAATGGGGCAATCATCAGCAGCCCAACAAGTGAAAGAGCTGTCGATGAACTTGATGGAGTGGCGTTACATCCATATGAGCGCAAGAAGGATAATCTCAACAAACAATGGGTGAGTGGCCCACCCGCAACGGTAGCAATGATTAGGCATTTGTGTCATTAAAATAACCTACCACATACACACGTACATGCACACATCAGGCCAAGGCAATCTCAAATGTAAGTGCAGTCGCTAGTACAAAGAAGCCTCTTGAAGATTAAAAGGCGTTACAGTGGACTGACTTGGTCTTAAAACATTTGATAGTGGTAGCGGAATTTGAACTGCGAACGCTACCGATCATCAGACAAGCGCAAGTGGCAGGTACACCAAAGGTGAAGCGCATTACGGATAAGAAATACTGGCAACAGCCAAATGAGCTGAGCGGAGGCAGTGAAAGACTGGCTACATGCGCTACTGCATTCCAGGCGTTGGAGTCAGAAAAATGATAGCTGCAGCGGTAGTGGTTGTGCTACGGGCTACCTATAATGTGAGTGTCAGTGGTGGGGCTGGTGGAGGTGTGTCGAAGCCGTGTACTTCGTGCCTATGTGAATACAAGTGTGCGTGTGTGTGTGGGCATGTCAGCGGAGCGGTTGACGTGACTTATTAGCGACACGCAGCAGCTGCACACGCCCCTACCCACGACCACAGGGATAGCAAGAGGCTAGCTGCGTGTGTGCCACCAAGCGCACGAATTCCACGTTCCAACAACCACCAACGCAATTCTATGCTAGATCAACAGACAAGGAGTATCATACGCCTCAACTGTGACAATGACCTTGTTTCAATAAGAGTTAACAACCTGAAGGAAGGATCAAGTGTAAGCACCACCAATAATGCATCTGTGATAAAAAAATCATTTCGTGCTTTTAGCCGAATCAAATTAACAAGCAGAAATATAATCTTAGTGGATGGTGGAATGTGTGCAAAAACCTGAGATTAAACCGACGTAGGTCACCACCATTCTACCCGCCAAACACTTGAAATGTGGAAAATGACTCGATAGAAAAGGAAATCTACACAAAATACTGGGGCCTATACAACTTAACACCATGAAAAATGTTCTAAATAAAAAAGCCACTATCCCACTATTCTGGATAGATGCTGAGGACATGGTAGTGGAAGTTGTGATCACGAAATCAAACATATGACAGCGCATTGTCGAAGAAAGAAGTTAGCTAACCAGGGTTTCGATGAAATTGGGTCAACCTGTCGCCTTGAAAGATTTGAAGAAAAGGAATAAAGTCAAAATACGAGCCACTCATTGAATCGTAAAGATCACAAAACCCATCAACTACTAAAACAATACAAGTGTCCACACAGTGAATTCCAAAAGGAGAACAGCGGCATCATTAGTGCAAAAAACAAGGCGAAATAATAGCGAAACACATAAGCCGTTTCGTGTTGATGTTGGAGTATAAAAGTGAAAAGAAACAGCGATTCCAACTTTGAATAGTTTTGATAGATCTTTCCAATGGATGAAACAGCCCAATTGCCGAGACTCGAACCGCATTAATCAGAGGTGGGATGAAATTCCACTCAAACGTCAAAACAAATAATTATATCACAGGTGGAATACGAAATTAAATGACGGCAAAGACCGACACACATCGTTAAGTTCCTATTCGAGAGATATTGGTGAACGCCAGTAATCCATTGTAAAATAAAATATTACATCGGCGTGATGCAGATCCAGCTTGATAATCAACACTCAACCGTGTCATATGTCGAAGACACGAGACTACCACAAGGTACGCCTCTGTTACTATTTCTGATGCACCTGCAACAGTTGCCATTAAAGGAAAGAAACCAATACTGGGCTCCATTGGGACTCATTTCACTAAATAAAGATAGCCATCGGATCACGTTAAAATCTGCGATTCGATAAATATGAAAAACCACTTTTCGAGCTCGACCAGCGCCATAACGTTGATACAGAGAAAAAAAAAACTAAAACACCAGTGTTTTTGAGTCATTGCCCAGTGAAGCTCGAGACCGGGTCCATAAATATCTGTACTATTGCCAATTCGATTTTGGTAGTCGTAAGAGCAAGTCGTCAACCAAAAAACTAGGCAGCAAGGAGAGCGGGGACATAAGTCAAGTAATAAAGATGTCAAACGCAAGGAGAGAGCGGGTGGGTGTGTAGGTAGTTGAACGAGAGGCAAGTGAGTGAGCACTTTATGGTCGTAAAAGCGGAACTAAAATCTCTGATCATAAAACCGGAACTGGCACTAAGGCCAGCAACAGTGAGAAAGGAAGGAAAGAGGGAGGGTGTTTGATAAGAGCGGAAGCAGAGAGATAAGCAGATAAGGCGAACCGGATAGGAACGGCATATTTGGTATGGGGAGGAGACGAAGTAGTCAAAACGCTTTCGTACGCTATTTTCCAAAATTATGAAGCCTCGGTATGAGGAAAACATCGAACCGACCTAGTGTAGATAAAAAGCCATATTTATGTAGATAGCTTCGGAGGACACAAAATTCCTACCAACTTGGAAAGTGACTGATCAAAATATGCTAAAACTTGGGGATACAACTGTTGTCCTGCGACTGGTCCGACCATGACCCTAGTAGTATGACCAACCTCCATTACTCAAAATATGAGTTGAATGGGGAATAGCGATGTGGAAGAGTTAGACTCAATATCACAGATGGCCTCAACAGGAAGAATTATGTGAGGAACTGAGAGGTACAAAGTTAACACAGAAAACGACGAATTGCACACGCAAATATGGAAACCGTGTGAACTCATAAGGACACGCGTACTACAGGCATACATACACAGAATCCGAGGTCACAAGCGCACAAGCGGTTTCGTAAGAAAGCGCTACACCACTCAAAACTGGTAGCGATATCCATGCGAGTAATGCAATGGCAAGGGACAATTTGGACACGCACCTACCCAACAGTAAGAGAAGTGAATGGACACAAGGACGCGGTTTGAACTACGAATGAAAACTTCCCAATAAAGGTAGCATATGCGGAGGGAAGGCAAGTGTTCACCCGGATTCTCAACAAGGATCACCTCAAAATGAGTTTAGTCAGATATGAGGTTCAGTTCCACTTGTGCGCAGTCAAGCACATTGAATGCAGTCTAGATTTACCAATACCCGTTCCTTACAAATATTTCGCTAGCGGGGGGCACATTGTTCGCTCTTTACTAAGTCATACACAAAGCAAATGCACACTATCGCCACAGATGCTCGTAGCCCCAGCGTTCGTCGTGCGTTGATAGACAGGTCCACTGAAGAATCGAGGGATGTTTGGACAGATGTTTACTGACAGACAGTCCAAGATAGTGGATGGGAAGTGATGAAAACAAAGTGATGGTCGGGAAAGCAGTTTCAATTGTGAAGCAGAGACCCAAAAAGGCAAGTAGAAACATGATAGCACACAAACGCACGCACTTCACGAGGTCGCGTCCTCACAGCAATCGTCGTACACCTCTAAGGTCTGCGTGTGCGAGGTCATCCCCACACTTTGTGTTATACTCGGGTGGATGTATACCTCACCCTACACGACCTCGGGGTTCAACGGAACACGGCACAGCACGCCCGCGTGCGCACGCAAAAGGCAAGTGTAGCGTCCACGGGTCGATGCGGCAGTCTGTGGGCGCTGCATCTTCATCATTCGTCTTACTGCTTTCACAAGAGCCTATACTCCAACGGCCACCATGCCCATCTTTAAAAGGCAACAAACCTTTCCACTTTACCTGACGCAAATGAAAATATGCTATAACGTCAAGTTACAGGATGAGAGGCATAAAATCAAAAGCCTAAGGCAAGTTTAAACCCACAAATCACAAGAGATTGTGGGAAAAAAGATTGGCGCAAATGACTTGAGGATGGGGTAGGGGAGAGAACAGTTACACAGCTTTAAAAGGAAGTTAATAAAGCAGTCAAAGTAAGAACGACCAACGCCACTTTTGGGGAGGGGAGGAGTAGTGAGTGTCGACTCGGTGACAGTGTGAAGAGCTAAGCTAATTAGCTTGTAAGCGTATTTTTGAAAGGGTAGGGTGGAGTGAAGGAACACACAAATGAAGGTGACAGCCCACTACCACCACCTTCGGTGGAGGGTAACTTTAACACAGGAAGACAAGGTTTAAAAACTTGCTATTTTACGCGGGTAAAATGGATGAGAGAAGGAAAAGTTGCGAGACTTCAACTCACATTGTTGAATGTTCGTGAAGCCATGAAGTCGTGTGCATCGGTAGGGAAGTGTGAGGCGGACATACGAGGGCTCTGGAGATGTTGGGAGTGGTGCAGAGTCGCAGAGGAGGTGGCCGAGACGGGAAAGGCTCCGACGGCACCCGTGGGGGTGGAGAATGGGAGCAGACCCGGTGGTGGTGCTGCTGATCCACCTCCACCACCTCCACTTCCATTATTGCCCCCGTCACCATCGTCATTTGACAGGTGTTGCTTTCGGCGCTTGGGCTTTGCACGTTGTTCCAATTTCTCAGGGGCTGAAAAGGAGACAGTAATAGAGGCTAGTAGTTAGCTCACGTAAAGCTATCATACCAACCAGAAAAAAATTAAAATCCAAACTGAAATTACACCAAAGGAATACAAACGCATTCTGATGGGCAACAGAATATCGAGATGCTGCTAGACTTTTTATGCTTCGGAGTCGGAGGAGAAGAGGAGGGAGAGAAGGGGAGCATTGAGGTACAAGAAGTCACAACTACCATACTGCAGTACACAAAAAGCAGAGCGAAGTTTCAACCTTATTACCTGTCCGTTGATTGAAGAGTAAGCTGTGCACATGAAACCAATAGCTGAATAACTTAATTTCAGAACTCCACGACAAGGACGCAAGTGAGAGCACCTCATTAGTCAGCAGAGGACCACGAAACAAACACATTCCTTTCATATCCGAATACGCCACTCCTGTGGATGGTTTGTTATAAAAATAAAGTGATTGAAAAACAGCGAAGGGAAATGAATCTAGAGGGAGGCCGAAGATTTGCCCCATCATTTTGACAAATGTTCCAACACAAACACTGTTGATGGGTTTGTGAGAGACTGCCCTTTGGGAAATACCTTCACATAAGTTAGATGCAATTCTGTGCAACAATCCTGCCTTGCTTCTTAAGGTTTACTGTGGCACAAAATTGCAGCGCAGCAGATACACACACAACGAGTGGGAATGAATTACGAATGCTATTTGTTTGGAAAATGAAGGCAGCATTGGGTCTGTAGTTAGAACGAATGGTAATGGTAAATGCAAACAATAAAAATGGGGGTGTGATCGTAAAAAAGGGCTATTAATTATTCATATAAACAACTATTTATGCTGGTACGGATGTACTTGATTTTGAAGGCTTTTGTAAAGTCATCGAGGTGTCATGGTTGCACTGGCGTGACCTAAACCCGACTTACTTTGCAACAGTCAAGTGAAGGAAAGGGAACAGAGAACGGTAGAAATTTAAACAAAAGTACAGCCGCTGCTGAGACATTTTTAAGGTGATTTGTGAACAAAGGCGCGATTTTATGAGCAGGATTTTGGTGCACTATTATGCATTTGAAAGCGCAGCTAGCATGAAGTGATGTTGGGTTCAAGCATAGGGGGATTGGAAGATGGTTAGCGGCATGGTAACGCAAACCTCTCACCAAGATAGCACCCACGCCCATTGGGATATGCTGGGTGATGATGATGACGCAAGTTGGACTAATGGCTAGTTCGCTCATTCTGCCCTCTCCCTCTCTCGCTATTTCACCCCACCAAGCCCACATGCTAACAGCAACACGGTTGTGGTTAAGCTAAAGTAGAGGTGATGATAAGGTACGTTGTATTTAATCGCTACAAATGCGCACCAATTATTTCTACCCGAGATAACTGAAACCCACCAAATACGCCAGCCCGTTAAGCATAAGGATGCGAAACCGGTTCAAAAAAGTTGAAGACATAACCAACCCAGTGGGGGATAGTTAGGCAGGAGAGAGTGAGACGTATGTGATCAATAGCGTCGTGATCGTAATAGTGTACGCATTCAGTAACTGAACAAGGGATGCAGGCACCCCTACTGCTTCACCGGCATGCCTATGCACACGTCTCGTTGTATTGCATACCCACACGCGTAGATGCACGTGGATAGATGGAAGAGAAAGCACGGTTGCCTGAAACATCGAGGCGAAAAAAAGTCAGGGAGCAGTACAGAGGCACATGGCGATCAGATAGGAAGCGGGCTGGGGAGAGGAGTGGAAACAAGAAGGCTGAGCGCCAATAAAACTGTTCTACACTTACCGGAAATGAATAACCAATGAAAGAGCCCGAGAGTTTCGAGGAGTCAAAACTGTGCCACCTCTGTCTAGGCTGTATTTAATAGAGGGGAGAGGTTGGTAAACCCTTCAACAGATGCTGTGGCAGATGGGGGCAGTGCTGAGCAAACAAAACTTTTAAGTCTGAGGACGATGACGTTGGTCTTAACATGTTTGTATCCACAAGCATATAACTCGGATAATTATTCTTTGTAAGTGATGAGAGAGAACGAGTGAGTAGAGAGGTGATGGGGAAATGGAGAGGGCATTTGAAACAACAGTCAACAAAGCGCTGCACATACACACACACACATCCGTACCGCGCGTAACGGAATGCAGCGGACACACGTGTACGTACATAAGCACGCACAGTTTATAACATTTATAAATAATTTATGGGCTAACGAGGGTCATAATGCCAATGCTTTGAGATTAAATGCATACGCACACACGCGCACAAACGCATGTACCTCAGTGCGTTTGGTACGGATGGATAATGAAACGCAGCGAAGTACGTCTTCACGCGACGTTTGAAGTTTAAGTACTGGCTAACAACGCATAGCGATCTAGTAGACCTAAGGTGAATGCAAGTACGGGTGTCAGTACTTGATGGAGTAAACAAAAGTGAGCAAGGAGTGCACCTCCCAAGGTCGATAAGACTAACACCGTGACAACGCGCACGCAACAAACTCATACGGTGATGCTGCCGTAGAAAATGCAGAGGGCAGGAGTCAACCGGTGAGCGTTTAAGGCTAGCGAAAAGCAAGGCCGATGGTGATTTTTACTTGACATACGAGACAAACTCCCAATCATTATTCTGTGTAACAAAACGTGATAGCAGCAATCACTAGAGTGCACGCTTACAGGTGCTCAAAGCGGGTATTTCAGCTATAGATCTTGAAGATTATGGTAAAACAAGTACCCTTGTAACCAAAAAGGGCAATGGTGAAATTTAGAGAATAGCAAAATTTTAATTTTCCAGATATTTTGAATAATAATAACAGAGTGCCCTATTGAGAGATTACATTGAATCCTTTCAGATCCACATTCAAAAATAATGGTGGGAGTACAATAAGCGAGTACTACTAAAATCTATCCCAATGCCCAGTGCCAACCAAACTTAGTGCAACGGGTCCTCACAAATAACCATTTTAACTGCTTAGTGTTATCCCTGAGTGATTATCGCACAGTGCGTCAATGAAGTTCTAGAATCAAAGTACCGCCTTTGCGATCAAAAGCATTTGCAGTGGGGAGGTGAGCTGATGAACAGTTCGTGTTGGATCCAAAGCCTCGGCTACTTGAATGTTAGGAAAGACGCGTAATTGAGTAAACAGCCTAACCAATAGGTAATGGGGAAAGGCGATGGTGAGGACTGACTCACAAGTCAGGTATAAGGAAAGCGAACCGTGCGCGTTTTAGCCATTTGTGACGGACAGAACTTGAGACGCCGCAGCCGAGAGCATACAGACTCAGGCGTATACATACACATACACACAGGTGCGTACATGCATGGGTACAATAAAGCAACACGACGACCTTTATTGTGGTACTTGGTCGCTCACTCAGCCTTCTCTCGCACCCGGTCTGCCTAATGTGGATAGCAAGGACTATTCACAATCCACTACACAATTTTATGTTATATTGTACGCAGATCAGATCAAGAAAGGCCAAAGTACCTTTTGGCCCTGAGACTGCTCAAGTGAGCCTGGGAGTCTATGTGAAATCTAAACCAACTTCAAAAGCAGAAGAATTTGAGTCCGCAGGCGCCTATGCAATTGGAAGGGGTACCAAATATTTGACTTTTCCGTCTCCAAGATAAGATCATGAACACGAGACAAGTTACATCGCCAGATGGGCCACTTGCAAGGGTGCTGGAGAGCGTGTGCATGCACAGCACGAAACACACAAAGCCCGAACTTTGCAAGCAAAGAGGGCGTCACAAACATTTAGGCGATTGAAAGGTGTGCACGTCAGGCGGAAAGAGTAAAGCCAAAAAAAAAAAAACGGGGGACCAGGGTACCCGAGATAGCGAATCGTTTTTGTCTCGGTGAATTAGATTGTGACGTTGTGAGCAGAGGTGTCATTAGGCGTGTGATCGCCAGTAGCGTCAGTTAGCATTGCATTGGTAGTCAATTTCGACCTGTTAGGACAAGTGGTTTTCAACGGAAGGCAAAAACTGCCGTTAGATGACGTTAATTACCATGGTTTG
The DNA here is from genome assembly GCA_900622495.1 of Hydatigera taeniaeformis. Classification (NCBI taxonomy): domain Eukaryota; kingdom Metazoa; phylum Platyhelminthes; class Cestoda; order Cyclophyllidea; family Taeniidae; genus Hydatigera; species Hydatigera taeniaeformis. Next base: position 10,344 of record UYWX01000078.1, read on the forward strand.
CTAGAAAAGTTGACCACCACGGCCCACACCCATTATCAATTCAACACGACGCCAAACGTCAAAATCCTGCACAATGAAAAGCACCCGACATCTAGACCATTGTTTTCAACCCAGTTCCTTCATTTGTGTCACGATTTGCCGCAGTTGGTGGCCACCCTGAACTGACAAAAAAACGTAATCCATTTGCAACGGCGCCACATCTACAAACACTAGGGTATCGGCAAAGAGCTGACCACCCTAAAGATTCAACGCTGGGACGAATGCGATTGGAAACTCACGGAGCGGCACAAAACAAAGATGGCTGCAAGTCGCATTTATCGTCTGGCACAGCTAGTTAAAGCGAGACATCACTCCATTGAAATGAACTGTTAAGGTGAGGACCACAATAAGCTTTTGATGGATGCAACTTGTTAATTTAACGTCATTATCCGTGTAAGGCAAAAACTGATACTTTGTCACCTTGTAAGCCAATAGGATAGAGCAGAATGTAGACGCGATGAGGCAGGGTCGAAGTAGTGAAATAGGGAATAAGGGAGATTAAAAAAAATGCACGAGAAACAGTTGATTTCTGAACTAGCCTCTGCAATGTAATGCAATGACGTAAAATATTTAGACCGATAGCGAGGGAAACAATGACCAAAGTGGAAACAGAATGAAACCAAGGAGGCGCACAAGCAAAAAAAACCTAATCACCACAATTGAGAGATGAAGAGGGCGAAAAGCGACGCCACTTGGTGGAAATAGGGGGAGGGGTGAGGGATCAACAGCCGGCACGCGAATGCCATTGTTACTTAAAAAGGAAATTCCAAGCCAAAGCGTTACCGAAACAAGCATGAGAAAGAAAAGATTGAAGAACTGTCACGGATCAAATACTGTTACCGTAACTTAAGCAAATACCTTTGCATGCCTAAAAGCCTCGCCGGTGTAGTTATCGAGATGACCATTAATTACATTCGACTGAGAGGAAGTTGATAACGCCAAATGCGCGAGATGTGAGGGAAGGAGATTGGGGAATATTAATGATAAAAATGCGTGACTTCAAAGAGGGAAAAACAAACAGTGAACAAGTGCCAACGGCGCTGCTACAGCAGGAGCGGAAAAATTATCTTGAAGGCAGGAAAGCCAAGACACTGCCATGTTCTGCTTCAGTCCGGTGTCAGGGAATGGCTTTCGTAAATGGCTAAAACTGCAAAATAGAGTTAACCTTTGTGAGCTAAACCCTATCACTGCTTTATTTTGTGCCATTGTTTGTTGACAACAAAGAACTCATTTTGGTCGACGAAGGGTATGCCAACACGGCAATATTGACGTATCGGAGGGACATGAAGCCTATTGGAACGTTCTGGTTCAAATTGAACCAAAATCCAACGATAAACAAAACCCAGTGTTTAATAAAGCCTGCAAAACGTCTTCAAGTTTTATCCTTCAAAGACTTGTTCAGAGAAGAAAGCGTCTCGCTGCTATTCCACTGGCAGTTGCAAAAGGAGCAATTACCAAGACAAATTTGAACGAATAGTTTTCACAGCCTTTTGATCACAAACTCCATGAGAATGAGGTTGTGAAGTTCTCGGAAGCGAGAGGGAATGGATATTGCATGTAATTTATGGGGAATGCGGAAGGCGAAATTCGATTGCACACGCACAAAATGATGTAAATTAGAGCAACTGCAGACCAAGCGATGGACATGTGATGCAATCCCCAGCGTTAAGAAGGCTGAATACGGAAGGATAAAGCTTGCAAGAGAGTTCAACCCAATGAAGAGAATAAAGAAGGTTATGTATAAACGTCGAAGTTTAATTTCTATTAAAAGCGCGATAGTGAAAAATAGCTAGCCGATGTCAAACAAGCAAAAGGGCGGTGCGCTGTGTGGAGACTACGAATAATATCATAGCGATGAGATTGGGCATGAAGAGAACACAGGAAATTGACAATCCAACGATATAACGAGCCCATTTAGGCATTCGTTTATGTGCGAATATATTTGTCACGCACATACACACGCAGGTGCTTTTATCTCAACCCATACGCACACACCCACGCCTGCATACATGGTTGCATACAAAAGCCAGGACCTCACGCTCCCAAGATGGCCGCAACGCAGGGAATGAGGCAGGAAAATACAAGCTCCTCTATTTGTTCCAATGATAACCTAAATGACCTTAAGAACTACCCAACTAAGAGCTCTGCATATTGAAAGAAAAATAGGGATTCGGCAGAGGCCTGTTTGCATTTGTAAGAAGTGAAAATGCATAGATTAACACACCGGAAAACGAGGAACGAAGTTGCACACTCCTAAGCAAATCAATTTAGACCTTGTTGCTAAGCTAAGAAAAATGACAGATAAGTTCCAATGTAGTTGTGCTCAAGTTAGCCGACACTACCGACCATTCTCTTAACCGGCTCTCGACCTGTAAGCCAATCAAAAAACCTTACATATAGTTAAGGCATCGATTCCCTTGAGGCGAATAGAATCACAACAGACCAGTTACAAAGGCGAAGCATGACAAAACAATAAAACTAACAGAATCTGGTGACACAAACACTTAGGTCAGCTGATGACAGAAACACTGAAAGCTCTCCATTACCTTTGAATCGGAACCATTCGGAGAGCGAACTAAGCCGCCTAGATAACATCAGCAAACCATTTTCATAATTTAGGGTACCACTGTAATGAGGTCTAGGCCCATTTTTGGCAGCGCGATACAATGGAACTTGGGTACAAATTCATTACGTAGTGAAATAAAACAAGGAGCTAAAGCCAAAAACGAATGCCTTTACAATAAAAGTGCAAATCGAGTCAATAAGACGCAGAGGGAAAGAGGAATGGGGTACGCGCTCGCTGCCCCAATCACATAAAAGGGCTCGGGGATGGACATACGCGCCTTAGCGTATACACACTGGGGAGAAAATAAAAAGGAGACACTGGAATGGAGGCCACTTACGTAGAATCAACTCCTTTTTCATTCCGACGGCAAGACACTTTTCCAGTCGACAGGAGGGGCAGTGCTTTCGCTGACTTCCTTCTATGTTACAGTCGCCATTTCTACCACAAGCCTTGATCTAGAAAAGTATGGCAACACAATGGAATTGGGAAAAAAGTGCGCAACAATGAAACTTCACAAAGGCAAAACTTTGAATGTCGGCTTAATGGTAAACAGAAAGGTGTGAATGACAAAATTTGGTAGAAAAATAATGGATAATGGCTCAAGGCCAATGGGTGAAGGACTAACCTCAAAGTTGGTCAGATTAAAGAGGGAGGACTGAGAACATGGCTATTGTGTTAACTGGACACAATTGAAAAGAAACGGACCGACATGTGCGCCACACGGGCTTTAATAATTAGTGTTTGTACTTCTACCTAAAAGCTTTATATAGAGCGTTATCGTTTTGTCAGTAGTCACACTTTACACGATGTATGGGATAACATCAAAAACCATCCATAGGGAAACTGGAGACTTATTAAAATGTTCCCACCAACCCTCAGAAGGACAATTTTGTGCGTATTAAATGGTGAATAGACGCAAAGTACAACAATCAGAAGCAACTAAAGTGACGCACTAAAATTCTGACTATTTGCAATGTACAAAAGAAGCGCACCTTTTCCTTCGGTTTAAGGGCATTCCGACGGAAGAAGGCTTTACAGCTTTCGCATGTAAGACGATCAAAATTATATCCAGAAGCAGGTTCACCACACACAACACAAACCCGAGCCGCCTCCATCCCGCCCGCCTTTCTGCGCCGCGTCCTAACAACATGTCCGGTGGAGCTCTGGCTACGTTCCGAGTACACGTCATGACCAGAATTATCTAAGAAATATTGTAATGACCATAACCTCCAATACCTGAACGATGTCCAAAATCAAGCGTTTGTTCATTGCCTCCCAGGTGGCTGTCTTCAGCATGATTATCATGACCCAGCCCGTGATAGCTCGGAGGCAGACAAAAATCCGATCTGCCGGCACAATGTGAAAAATTCTTCAGGAGAAGTTGAGCATTATGGCTGTAGGAATTCATAGGATAGGCAGGCACATGGGAAGAGAGATTGACATTATGAAATAGGGAGCTTGTATCCTTCAGCATCGGATTGTCAGGTGCGCAACTGTCTCCACGTGTAAAATGTGTCTGATCGTTACCGTGAAGTGCCATCCTAATTGCGTTAACGATACCGTTATTAATGAATTCCTCCTATTGAGATAAACCAACCATAACCCGATACGGACACTTCTAACACTGCGCGTGTGTACAAGACCCGCACTCAGATGAGTAAAACAGCGTTGAATGGCATTTTCCTCTTATTATAAAACGCGTTTAATATAATAATAGTTGCAAGAAAAAATTGTGAATATATTATTATTAGTTATTATTTTAAGCAGATCTTACCGGCGTTGATACCTTAAAATAGAAACCGCGTATATAGTCTTTACTTTGATCTTAAACTGCTAAAGGCCATAAAGTCAGTTTTGATAAATTTGACTATTATGCAAATTAGGAAGGTGGATTAGTACTCTTACTGTAATATCTTGTTTATGTGACTATATGACGTGCGGCGGTCCTCTAGACTTTGTCTGGTTTGTGCTCGCGGAGTCGTCTTCGGGTCGTGCTCCGGTTCCCTTTGCTCTCTTTTCTTCGGAATACATGTATTCGATTTCACTCACTGCGTTCTCCCAACCTGTTGGGAATTTTGGGACGCTGCACGACGGTGACCTATGTAAACGTTAAGGACGTTCTGGTCGACTTTAAAACTCATTCATAGAGCTACCACCTCGTGTCTGAGTTAGTGCTCTAAAGCTATGCGAGAGTTGTGCAATTTGTTAGCATTGGAATTCTGTCACTTTTGTGGAACTTCAATGTGACCAGGGCTTGCACACGCCAAGATGTATAACGGTGCGAGGGAAAGAAAGCTGAGCCATAAATGACGCGAAGACTCACCGTATTGAACCCTCGACTAATGAGGCCTATCGACTTGTTTGCAATTGGGCATTTCTATTCTGCACTTGCAGCATTCGCTTAGGATGCTGCATTGTAGCACAGGTCTGGGTTGCTTTTAGGAGTATAGCCGCTTATTATCCAAGCAAAGGGGGCGAGGCGGTGGAATGGAGTAAGATGACTTGTTCCTTCAACTGTCGGCTCTAATTGTCGTCATTTTTCGTGGCCATGTTGCTTTGATCGATTGTAAAGATTTTGAGGCCGTTCTTGAGGTTTCTATCTCGCTCCCCGTTGCTGAATGCATGCATTCAACGCAAGTGTCACGTCTCCCGCCGCCTCTGAAGAGTAACGTTCAAAATAGTTTGTGCAGTTGAATTCTGTTACTACAAAGCATTGGGGAGGACTCTCCCATTCTTTTCTAGTAAAGAGGGGCGAGTCGTATTAAGGGAACCTTTGAGTGATATTTACCAAAATAAGTATTTCTGATGAGGAGAAGAACCGTTTACAACTAAATTTGGTACAGAAGTCTTACACGATAGATGTATGAATCCATTTTATATCCCATTGACTGATGAAAATGGGGTTCAGATGTGGCTTTTTGTACGCCACCTCCTTTTATTGTAAAATAGTAAAACGATTCTACCTCGGTTGAGAAGTAAAGTGCCTCGTTAAAAGGAACTTGTTTATTAAAAGCCAGAAAAAGGTGTACCACTAAATGGGCACCCTTAATCTCACAGATCTGCATCATCAATCATCTTGGATTGATGGACTCCAGAGGCAATAAAAACGCTTTTAATGCAGCCAGGACTATCAAAGAATATTTCCCATTGAGCTGTTCGAGAGAGGCAGTAAAATTTTATGCCCACAGTCCCTCAAAACAGGGTCTTAAAAGGAATCTTGCTTTAATAGGGAGGAGCAGTTTTGTCCACATTCTTTTCTATTTTCGGAACATTTCTTTACGCGTTGATGGCCTTTTCTTGGTGTTTCGCACGCAAAGCGAAGCAGATCGGACAAAAAGGCAAATTCAAAGCTGAATCGCAGGTGGCTGGAGTTGAGATTTTGCCTCACTTTTGAGGACGATGGAGCTGGTGAACATCTGGAAGGCCATAACGTTGAAACAAGCGTTCGACAGCTGATTTATTCGAATTCCCACCGAGTGACTTGTGACTTGGGAATGAGTACACGTTTCAGTTCATAAAAAAGCGAATACCCTTTTTGGCATTTATTGTATGCGGGATGGCAAAAGTCTATGTGCATGTTCATTGACGAAGGAAGACGGCTTGTCTTACTTGACTGAGAGGGTACTAACCTGCATCATGGTTGTTCCACGGTTGAGAAGCCCATTATAGACAACAACAGAGGAGAATTAATTTGCCACTAAGCTGAGGTTGTTGGAGAAGAAGTTTGCAATACCTAAGTGCGAGGTTAGACACTTGAGCCAACCTTCTAACACTATAAAATTGGCTAAGATGTAAAGGGAAAAAAGAGGAGTGTTTATCGAAAGCATCAAATGGATTACCAAAATAGAGCTACAAAAAGTAACCTCCATTTTTTGCAAATGATTAACAAGGTCAGGTTTCTGTAGAGGCATGAAGGAAAACAACCGCGGGGGCACGTCTTCACACATTTAGGGCGACAGTCAGGGAAGCTTAGAGCTCTACCCCTCCTAAGGCAAGTAATCGCCCAGAAGAGGAGGTCAAAATGGCTATTCTATCTGCTAGGGTTTTGGATAGCACTACAGTACTGAACCAACCACCTATGGGAGTCATATGGCGCCGTGCGGAGTCCTTTGAAGGAATTAAAACACTATTTTTTTGACATAAAATTTAAGAACTTGTTTATTTGACTCCCGTGTAACTGAAGGTCACTTTCTAATTTGCCTCACTATTAGTTGCGTGGAATGGCCTTGGAGCCGAACCAAGTTAAAGCCCTACCTCTCCTTCTTCTTTAGCGGAAAGCTAATCCAACTGCTTTACGACTTCATTACTGGCTTTCAGTATTCGTGACAAACTTCTCCAATGTGAAGGGAGTGCATGCCTCGGATGCAAGAATATCCAACTCCTCCACAACAGACGGGGTGAGAACGACGCCCCCATTTGCCAGCCGTCCCATTCCCATGTTCCACTGACAAGCTACTAACACGTGATTTGACAACGCCATGAACCATCTGGAAGAGTCTCGTTTCCATATCCCACGCTCCTAACCCGCGTAGAGGTGTTGAAGGTGACATTACACTGAACCTTACTCCACACAGGATTGTGTTTGATTCCCTTTGCCCCTCCCCTTACCCACCTGCTTTAGGCCAGTGACCGGCACAAGTATGCGCCCTCATTCTCGCTTCCAGACCGAACATCACTTTGCATCCAGTTGAAGTTGGTGAGAAGAACGAGTACAGTCTCTCGGGCTCACGGTAGCTAATGGGTGGTGGGGCTGGTTCGAGAGTGCTTCTGTCTCCATTTGATGGCCAGCTCAGAAAGTGCATCGAGATGAGCATCGAGGAGGTCGATCCGAAGACGAACTGGGAAAAGTAATGCGTTGTTTAATGTGGCAGCCTGTATGACTGGTGGCCACTTTTGAGCATTTATCTTGTCCTTGTGCCCGTGGACTGGCCTTAGGATCAATTCGAAGTCCAATTTCTCCCCTTCATCGCTGAGTGCATGCACTCATCCCTGCTTGATGCCTTCTTTCACTTAGTGGGAAGTCTCAGGGCGTTACACTAAGCCATTAGATAGGGACAAGTGAAGGCTGTGGAGGAAGGACATACCTTGACATTTTTTATACCCTGGAGGCATAGTGTATGATTAAATTATTATTTGTTTTATAGAATTTGCTTTTATTGAGCCCATAAATCCTCCAACACTCACTTTTATGCTTGACTTTGGAAGAAGGAGACGGTCGGTAAATCAACTACTGCGTCTAAAGGTCAAAAAGCGTTTTCTTTTGTATTTCGCCCTGTATGGGAGAAAAGGCCATCTCTCCCTGTTATCTGTTATAAAGTCTGCTGCGGTATCCCACATCCCTTGCCTGTTTGACTCGCAGTTTCGATTGAGGATTCACTGTTATCTCCTCGTCTGAAGGTCGAACCTCATGGCCGTGTTAGTTCTGATCACTCCTACTTTGCGCCAAAACTGCGTTTCCGACTCTTCTTTAACCCTTGGGAGCAAAGTGTGGCCAACCGGTTGTCAATGCTCAAATGCTTGGCTTTACGAAAACTTAATTTGGTAGTGCATGAGCACGAATGTAGAGACTTATAGTAACAGGCTTGCAAGCGGCATTCACCTTTTAGCCTTCACGTCAGCTTTGTCTTCTGACACGTGAGGCGACACCTTCTGTGAGCCATTAGCTGATCACTATGAGGTCAAAAAGGAAAACTCAACGTCTTCTCTTTCTCCATCAGACCATTACTGAAGAAAAAGTTGTCTTCTAGAGGGGAATTTAACAACAAATAAGCGGTGTTTATCAAATAGCTGCGCTTTGTGTCAGTGTCTTGGCAACTGACGGTGGGCACAGGTGATGGTCTGTGCATTTTGTCATTCCCTTACCTTCATTTCAAATGATCAACGTCGCAGGTTTGGTGAACTGTTAGGTGAGATCGGTTTTCACGGAAATTTGTAGGTGTTTCTCTTTCCTGTACCGACCACTTAATGGTAGCTTCCACAGACAGTTGCAGTACTTTGATTGTTGGGTAAAGTCTCAATTTTGGTAGCGGATCGCGCCATTGTACATGGATCACGTCAGTGGCTTCAAAACCCAACAATTGTCAATTGTATGCATTCTGCCTAGGTTTTACCTCTTCAGGACGGACCTGTGGTAATGCAGCAAACAAAAGTTGGTTTGCAACTCAAAGAAGGCAGCCTACTTAAAGCATCCACCCCCAACACAGAGATCGAGTTTAAGTTTAAACAACTGCAGTGGCCAGTCTTCCAAATAGACGTCGGCAACACGGTGCGACAACTCATTGCAGCATTTAAGATTGGCACTTTGAGCAATAGTAAGGATGATTTTCTCAAATACATTTGCTTCGTTGCATTTTCTTCACAAACCTCCATCTTCTCAAGCATAAGGGCACAAACAGAGCAGCTCATCCACCGTCAAGAGAATTCCTTGGTTAGTTTTGGGGGAAACGAATTATGAGCTGAGCCAATAAGAGCTAAGTGAGAATTGAAGCCACCTTCTTGTTGCTATTTCAGCGACTTACTTCAAGACCAAAGGGAACATCATCCTTAAGCGGGAATTACAGCTGGTGATATGCCTTGGACACCAACTCATCCATCAACAATACGATAAAGGTGGCCTCAAAGCGATCGCTGTAGTGAAGGCAAGAAAAGCAAAATTAATCAACTTGTTGCCAATGGTTTGAGTCTTTCGAGTGTGACCTCCTGCATTTCTTTTGGTCAACCTTCCACGTCCGCATCACAACTCACTCACACCAACTGCCAAATTTCCACAAATTCAGAAAACTTAATGGATCTAAGAAGAATCTCTCTCTTCAGCAACTACAAGCGGGAAGGGATAAAAGGGAAGAAGAAATGTGTTGGTAGAATTACTGGCACCAAAAGCCTAGTCGAATTACAAGAGATCAGAACTCTTTGAACAAAACCCCTCCAAAGCCACCCATCTGTTTATTTTGGTCATAATTAGTTGCTAGAGATGACGTAGAGGTGACATCTACTTCCATGCTTTCTTCCTGCAAGGTAAAAGCCACTTATTTCTGTAACCGACTTCCGTGGAACATCATGACATCCTCCAGCAATGCTGCACTGCTCCAATGCACCTCTGCAGACGAGGGAAGAGCAAATACTGGCACAGATATGTGTTTAGTTGGCGTGGAGAAAGACTTGGTTTGATTACAGGTAAAGTGGTGGTGCTCCCAAAGTTTCCCCTTCACCTTCACCTTCCCTTCAACCAATGCACGACACAATAGCGATGGTGATTAAAGCCCACCGTAAGACCGACAAGTCCACGTAGACAATGGCACACATTATTTTCGCCATCCGCGTCTTGTTTACGCTCGGCTGATGAGGTTCGAACAAACCACCAAAAAGTGGTCACTAATAAAAATCGTTCTCTCGGCCCTACCTAAGTTGATCGGTTATAACGCCTAGAGAAGGTGTTTTAGAGGATGGAAATTGCACCCACAGCTTAAAAAATACAACGCCAATTCTGTCAAATCATTTCTTTGGTTAGAAAATTTTTCTTTACTGACCACAGGGAAACAATTGAAAGCAGATGTAAATGACAAAGCCGTGCAGAAGCCCTTTGCCATTGCTTCAATGTTGTCAATTACCCTCAATATATTTACCAGGTCTCGGTTGTGGTTAAACAGTAGACCACTAAGAATGAGACAGACAAATCACCCATCATAGACACTAACGAAAGTAGCCTCAAAAATGTTAACATCCAAACGCATGCATCGGTGTACACAAGTTCTCCAGATCCAGCCTCACACCCTCGTGCTCCCGACCAACTCCACTATCTTCTCAGCGATCAATTTTTTTTCAATAAATCGGAGCACTGAATAGACGGCTTCTTGCGTCTTGCCCTCAACAATTAGAACCCATCCTCGCAGATTTTCCTCCTTTCTAAGATGGTCGTTAAGTCGAAGCAGCACTCGCACCTTCTTCGTTGACACTTGGGCACATGCAGAGGTGAGGTCGGACAGACAGGCGGTAAGCTTTATCAGTCGTTTTAATGGCCACCCCTCTGGATCAGTGAGGAAACACTTTAGTTTGCAGGGAAATTCACATCCACAGCGTAAATCTGCCACGAAGGGGCTTACGATGGGCCCCTTGGTTGCATCACCAAGTTGGTAGTTGATCCGTGCGTCCCGTGCGCTGATGCCCAGACCTTGAATGGCGCAATGAGGACAGGGATCGTTGGTGATGTAGACAGAAGGAGTGGAATCTAAGACTGTACTCTCATACTTCAGAAGATCTAGGTCACAGGGAGGGGTATTGTTCTCTTGCTCCGGCGTATTATTGGCGGGTTTACAAGGCTCCTCGACTGTTGTTTCCGCATCTTTAGAATGCAGAATTACATTGTAAGGATCGGTTTGATTACCTCTGAGATGGTCAATGAGGCTATGGAGGGTTCTGGAATTGGGCAGTGAGGATACCTTGGCTATTTGACGCCCACCTCGAATGATGAGGGGATAGGTCTTCGCGGTATCCACCGCCTCACAATTCTCCTCCACCATTCAATAGACACGTTGTAATGGCGCATACTTATCCACGTGATGACACAGCGACGGACCCGTGACATTGGCTCCACGTGTTACTGTCATCTTAACAACTGTCTTGGATTGTAAACAGGCAGCGTCGAAGACCTCTTCACTTTCTCAAGTTGTGAGCGCGAAGCATTGCCAGCGGTCGACGTCGGTCACATTGTAGATTACGCCACCCACTTTCTCCCTCTGGAGGAATTAAGAAACAACTATCAAATTATCATGCATCCTTAGGTTCACTGCCTCTGCTACGAGTGTCAAGAAATGCAAGTTTGCCTAACGAAGAATTTTGTAATGTTTCAGTTGCTGCTTCATGTAGCAGTAGAGTTAGGGAGTCAATTAGACCTCCGTCATTGTGCTTTCATAGAGCGGCCTGACCAACAGTAGCCCTCCGTCCTTTGCTGTTTTGCCTCGCCCCGATTTGGACATTGTCGCCTCTTATGATTTGTGGTTAATTGAGGTGGAACCCAAGCCCAGTGAGAGATGCCAAACATTTCTGACAGCAGCTGCACAATAGCAACCTTCAACGTGAAGAAGGAAGCGCCAAAATTGGCGTTACAATTAGATAACCACTCCAGTTCTATAGCGCTACCACCGATTTAAACGATACCAGTCGAGAAACTCCTAAACATTCGTTATGGAGCTCCAACGACTGCCAAGAGATATCAATGAAGAACGAAGAAACTAGAATATCACGACTGAGTAGCACAGAAGTGAGAAAAGGAGCGAGGGCGAATAGATGCGAGATTCCATCCCCGTAAAAGTATTAAATGACGCTGAATTTTGGCCAGCGATGGACACACAAGTTGGACTGCACACTCGACCGCCCCTCAATAGGTACCCCAATAGGAGAAAATCTTCGATCCACTGGAATTAGCAAGAAGAGTCAGTGACGTTGAGACCAAATGTCTGTTCCCTTGCACGCGACTTTGCCAACGGGAATGGTTGATTTGCGCGTACTTCTCCTGCAATCCTGATTACATTGTGTTGGTCGGTGCAAGAGGGTGACTGGCGACGGTGCTCAAAGGGACGAGGAGGCTGAGTAGTGCGAACAACAGTGTGCTCTGTGATTGTGCAACACCCAATTGATGGGACCCCTAAGTTATGGCGTTAGCCCTCAACCCTTCTTCAACCTCAAGGGCATAAAAGCTGTTCTAACAGTTTTCTACCACCCACAAGAAAGTCTCAAAGTGACACAAAATGTCACAGCACGTCCACACAAGGAAGGTGGACAAGTCAGTGGTGAGAGATTTCTAGCAAAATGTCCTCCTATCATTCACAACTTCCCATCAGAGGGAAGAAAGCTGACTTACTGCATTGCCAAGCAACAGCATTAAATGCCGCTCTGTAATCACAGTCACCAAACTACGAAGTGGAAAAGAAGAAAGCAGCAAAATTCTGCACCCCGTATTTATTGAGAACATGAAATCGTTTAGCACCACTAAACACTTGAGATAAAAAATATAAGTACCGAAAGTTTGATGTCTTTACCCATTTTGTTCGAGAGGGTGTAGTGAGAAGTGATTGAGAGCACCGCAGGAGGGCGGTCTTGTTACGATTGAAGGAGCCTAACAATCAACAAAAGAAAACACAAACAAACCGGCAAAATGACAACGATGGAGGATAAAATCACAGATGAGTGAAGAATAAATAAAAAACCCCAGAGGGCGGAGGGAGAAGTGGATGTGAGTTGAGAAAGAGGTATTCACAATGGCGGTGAATCGAGGATGGAGGTGGCGTTAAGACTTCCTATTTACACTGATTTTCAATGACATCTTGGAAGAGTTTCACACGCTCGGCAACACTCGGCCGTCGGCCAACATCGACGCTACCTAATGAGGGCAAAGCCAAATAAAGAAAATTTAAAGCAAGAGGCATGAAAATGATTGAGAGACATGCAGATTAGCAAATGAATTTAGCATTCCATGAAACAGTTTCTCATTTCCTCGTCCTTGACAGCATTAGCACTGTTTTCAGCATTGAGAGCGAGTTGAAGTAAGCACCAGCTACAATCTATTTGCCAACACTCAAAAGGTCGCTGAGGATTCACTTTTCTGGGTCAATTGAAGAAATTTGTCACATACAACTTTATAGTCGACTGTTTTGTGCTGATTGAGCACACAAGGAGGACCTTCAAGACCGCGCGACGAGAATCACCAAGCGGGATGGTGACCGAAGTACGGATGCACAATTTGAATGGCATGCCTTGGGATGTGAGTGGCCTTGCCATCCTCCCACTGTACCTGACACTAACAGTGATGAAAATCACCGGAGTTTGCACGCTGCTGCCGTCTGCCTGCCGGTTGGGGGCGGCTCGCAGTGCTGCGAAACCGGAATTGCTACCAGTCAAGTAGGTGCAAGGTCACAACAGTAAACTCGAAACAAACCCCTCTTGGATGAATTCGGTACATGATGCTGCTGCTACTCTAATCGCTCCAGCCTATCATTTGCCTCCCCAGAGGTGGGTGTCGCCACCTAAGATTAGTATGCGAATCGGAAGGAGCGTCCAACCTCCTTGCAAGGCGATATCAAACTGATTGTCATTCATAGAATCAGCGTTTCGACACGGTCCATGCTTCAATCAGCACCTTTTTCACAACAGAATTGTTGATAATGCACATTTAATCAAGGAAAGCGAGGATGAATGCAATGAAATGTAGGAAACAAGTGGAGAAGCAGCACCATGCACATGCACAGCTCTGGGAAAAGGAAACTTTAGCAACGCTTTACTGTCTGTGAAGCATACGCATGAGGAAGACGAATAGTTTACTGTCATTTTAAAATGCGCTTGTTGCATCAAGGCTGTCGGGTTTGGCCCTCTTAACTTGCCCCAGTGGAAGCATACAGTCTCCCCATAGGGTGCTGTTTGTAGTCAGAAATACAACGGAACATTCGGTGTTACTGTTAGTGAATCTGAGCCAAGCATGAGGTGATTTCATGCTGTGAAGAGTGGAAAAAAAAAACTTACATCCGAACAGAAGACTGTTGAATACGGGAATAATGCAGTAAGTTGAGTCATTGAAGTAGAAATGATTCCGATTTCGGGCTCGCATTCAAAGCACAGACACACAGATTGCACACTTCAGTGAAGCAGAGTGTAGAGACGTGTTTTGGCAAGACTTTTCTGACTCCCTAAGGGGTGCTCGACACAGCGGAGGCAAAGTTATGAAAACCCAAATTGCAGGGGACGATGACCTTCGTCTTGCCCTTTTTTGCTTTGGCTACTGACATTTGCAATGGGAGAAAGGCACAGTTTAAGGGCGATCTGTGAGGCACTTGACCCCCCAGTACTGGCAGCAGTGGCAGAGTCAGTGTTTCAGCACACGTGATTTTGCGCCTCACATTACATTCCACCATGAATTTCACAAGACAACACTCGACTTCATTCAAAGTCTGATGATCGCGAACAAAAACTTAATGAAATGAACCTAGAAAACTACCACAACAAGCCAAACGGTTTTCTCCTTCTTGCGGCCGAACTTGCTGGTTAGAGGGAGGAAGAAGATAATAAATCTCACCACTGAGATTCTGATCGGCACTTTGGGTGCGACGGTGCTCGAGCTCGAAGTCGTAGGACCTCGAGGTGGCAGTGGCCGAGGCGGGGTGTCCGCGGTTGTGCAAATGGTCTGTGGATACATTGTGTTTGAAGGGAACCCTCACAGAGTAAATGGCCTTTGGGACGCAGTGAATGCGACTAGGAGGATGTAAAAGAAAAAAAAGAACATCACACCAGTGTTCACTGTACTGAAATGATTTTTCATTACAAAAATGTTTGACTGTGGGGTTCCGATTCGTAACTGCTTGCCCCTAAACTGCTTGACCTTGTAAATAATGAGGCCAAATTTCTGAACCAGACGAGGCAGGAACGTAACCGACTCGATCAACCATCTGAGAATCTCTCACTTGGAGACACTTTCACGCCCAATCTTGACCTTCTGTGCAATGTTCCTTTCGTCTTTCTTCGTAATTTGTTGTTTCACAAATCCCCAAATTTTGATTTGACACTTGAGTAGACATTTTACTGAATCATACACGTAGATTGTGCCTTGACAGCAATTTAAAGTTCACATGTCTGAGAGGACGAGCTTCTGCTTCTTTGCTTTGTAGTGCAAAGCAGCATAACGGTGTGCAGTCGAGAGCAGGCAGTTTAAATTGAGGTGAACACTACTTGACTTTTTGAAATGAGAATCTCGTTCACAACATTGTAGTCCATTTCAGCAGTTTGTGTGATTTCAGCTTGTAGTAGTCAATAGCTTGTTTGTGCCTCGGTTTTGATAATGGGCTACCCGAGTCCTCGCCATTACATCGTTACCAGGTGGCCTGATGCCCAAGCCATGCCACTAGCTCGCAGTACGTCACTTTCCTAACACCACGTCTTCTTTCAGCCTTTGAGGAAGGGTCAAGACCTTGGAAGTTGATTAGCTTGGAAGTGATTAAAAAGCTGATTGCTAACGGTACCACGTTTGTGTGCTTTTTTATCGCCTCACGACAGCTAAGGACATCAAACTTCCATGTCATGGTGACAAATCAAGCAAATGACGGACGCTTGATGTCACTGAGCAGCGTATAACGTAAAGGCTGCTGTGGCACGGTTCCTTCATAGAAAATAAGTTAGTACAAACATATTGTGGCCCTAAGAAAGTAAAATCATCAAGTACGCCTTTGTGACGGCTAGGATTTCAGTCGACCGATTCAAAAACTCTAATATCACTTAGGACGCGAACTTCCACGCAAATGTAAGTGCTTCAGCGAACAAAAAGCATTACCCAAAGAAGAAAGGAAAACAATGAGAAAAGTTAATGTTGTTGAAGCGATTTCCTAAGGTAAATGGAGAACCGTACTCTGAAGTGTTTGAGCGCGTTACGCCTGGGCCACTGGCAAAGGTAGCTGTGGGAGTTCGGAAGAAAAGTTGGTTGTGCGGCGGATCGTCGACAGAGGAGGAGGACTTGTAGATCAAGGGTGAGTACGTGGAGGCTGAGCGTACAATACCAGCAGAATACTTTCGCTCTGGTGTGGTGTGGAGGACTGATATCTGTTTGGCAAAATTAGTGTTACTTTTATAATTTAAGTAACAACTGCGGCAGAGATCCTAGAGACCTGTTAGTACAAATCGCATGACGCAACATTGGCGGTCGCAAGGCCATTAACCTTCATCCTTAAAGTTCACGTATAAACAAATCAAACTGCACCAGAACTGACATGTTAGCGACAACATTATATTTAGGTCACAATCCGGTCGATTAAAACGCATGCATTAGAGAAAAGATGTGTTCATAACTTGTTGCTGCATTATCCATGAAAGGCATAAAACTAATGCATAAATGGAGACCACAATTTGACTTAATGCTTTTGACAGATGCAAAACTGTGCTAAGATCAAGATAGCTGATAACGAATAGGGTCGATGGAAAAGTGGGCGACCAAGGCGTACAAGATCGTGTGCTTCTACAATTCCTCCGCGTACACCTCGAAGGATCTTCTACCTCTTCTCCTAACTGATAAGCAACGCAAATGCTTGAATTAGTTCAGTGAGGTGGCCGACAGAGTTGGTTGTGGTGTGTGCCGGAGTAAGCATGATTCAGCGATCACCCAATTTCCGTGCACACTCCGTCCAGACACACACGACCGCACAGGCAATGTGGGTCAGAAGGCATGCACGTTCTTACAAGTAGGCACGCACACAATCAGGAGAAGACTGTGCACACCACCACGACAGTTTTTTACTACACTACAGTGAACAGTTCTTTACCCACTTTCGGTACATCTAAAAAGGTTTATGATGCAGTAAATGTCCTCTACTGACCGCAAATGAGTCCACCTTTGAGAGATGACCGGCTATCACCCATTTCATGCATTTGTTTCGTAGATTATAGGATTACTGAGTCCAAATCACAAAAGAACCACATTCAAGTGCCCACCTCCTCTTTCCATGCCGTTTTGTCTAGAGATGAGTGCTCCGTACGTGGAGGGTTGAGGGGTCCAGGTTCACCACAATTACGTAACCGACTTCCAGTATATGACGATTTCCACTCAGTGCTGAAAGGAACAACAAAAACGAAGGGTGAAATGGGAGAGGGCTATGAATTGCAGAATTGGTCCCTTCCCCTTACCAGACACAAGCGATCCAAAATGCGACGGGAAAAGAGAGCTAATGGATGCTGGCGCCACTGCTCCCGATTAGGCAAAAAAGGCTGCAAGCAACTACACTTGCCTTCACAGTTAATGATGATAAGGTAAGTATATTTTTTTCACAATTGCGCCACGCAAATGTGATGCAATTTTGATCAACAGGCAGACTGAAGGAAAATGGACTCACGAATAGCTCAATTGAATGCCCATTTATACACAAAAAAAGGAAGGTAAGAGCTTAAGCCATCAATAAAATGATGAGGGTAAGTCCCGTTTTTTTTTTTAAATGAGGTTTAGCGTTTGAGTCTGAAAAGTTTGCAACAATTTGGATTCGGTCATTTCCCACGCAATGAGAACACCAAGGATGGGATATCCAAGGAGGCATATGAACAATGTAAGAGTGTGTAATTATTTGCACATAGCGTTTATACCAAAAAATGTCGCAAATTTGGGAGTGTGGACGAGGATTAAGGAAAGCAATGCCTTTACCGCCAACTTTTGAGTAGGAAATGCAAATTAATGGACGGATGGGATTGTCAAACATTTTGAGGCTCCGTCACCCGAATGGACTTGAAGTACCAAGTTAAAACTACAGTGGTGGCCTAAAAAACTACAAACACGGGGAGCGAATGGATCAGACAACAAAAAATCGTCCACTTTTGCCGCAAGATCGCTCGTGATGCCAAACCGACGCTGAAGAGATAGCGTTTTTATAGGAGGCAGCTGCAATGGTCGACATTAGCCAGTGCCTCAGCCTCCGTGGCTTCGACGATGAACCCATTCGACAAAGTGAGAATCCCTCTCAAAGTTAATCTTTGCCTCCCGTTGTTAAGAAAGGGTGAAAATCTACGAGCACATATGACAGGTGTTGGGTTTCAACCGGGCGGAATGTGTACATCGGACTTTGAGAAAAACAATCGCCTTTTGGTTATCGTGCTGTATCAAAAACGCCTTTTTTGAGAGGCATAACCGCCCTTCCGAATATTTTATTTTAATTCATAATAAAGGCCGAGTGAAGTGGATGGCAGAATGGTAAAAAAGGACTTATTTTCATGCAAACTCATTTAAGTTGAAGTAGAGGTCCAAAGGAGACCTCTGACTGTCTTGCCGTATGCATAGGTTACCAGTTGAGGAGGCGATGTAATTCTTGGCAGTCTTTGGCTTAAAAGTCACTTCACAGAAAGTGGTGGATGGTTCACCTGTGACAGCCAGTCAACGACTGTCAAATTGCTTTTCACCTTTCACATAAACCGTGAGGCAGTTTGGACAGTGCTTTTCTTCCCTACCACCTTATCACTTGCCATCCACATGAGGCAAGCACAGACACAAGTGGAACAAAAGACCACTCGGTGTCCACACAAAAAAGATTGGGAAATTGAATGATCCTGGTGGCAAGTGACCGGAGAGATGTGGGGAGGAGGAGGAGGTGTCACGGGGGTTCAGTGTTTAAAGGCGCCAAGCACATGACCGTGTTATACTTTAGAAAAAAACGGTGTAGAGTACTTAAATTAACAACCCAGAACTATTAACTCTCAGAGCATGCAATTATGGAGAAAAAAACCATTGAATGATAAGCATGCCTTTCAGGAGGCCATTTCATCCGAGAAGCCCCAAGGGGACAAAGGAGTGATGCGAAGACGGCAGTCACAAATGCTCATGAAGCAGTGACATTTCCTCGTCGCAACAATGCATGCACAAAAAGGTAGGCAAAAAAAGTGGTACATTCGTTCATAAATTTGACTAACAATACAAAATTTGAATAGAAATTAATAAACGAAAATTGTAAAGAGTGAAGAGCACATTACAACGGATGCTCCAACTTGGCGATCTCGTGCATTGTAAAGGGCTTTAAAAAAGGGGTTTTGTGCCAGAACCTCAAACACATTCAAAGGAGAGGCTGAATGCAATCATCTTGTTGGGCATGGCTAACGAGGCCTCGTTACGCCACCATAATTACTGGCTGTACCGACTACCACTAAAACGGTCTGAGTGTCCTTCCAGCAGTAAAATGGAGCAGTGAATTTTTTTGCTTCCCAAACGGCGATGGTATTTGAAGTGTGCACGGAGGACTTGCCACGCAGGCAAGCGTTTAAAAGGCTTCATTCACATCACCAGAGAGGTTATACATCAACAAGCGGAAGACGCATTGAAAAAGTTGCGGTGTAAAGCTCACGTGGCGGAGAGCAGTGGAGTGGATGGCGGCAGAGGCGCGACGCGTTGGTTTCGGAGGGCCAGACTGCGATCCAGTTGGTCTCGCATCTCCTTCAACATCTCCAGCTGCAGGATGAAGGCGAAAGGAGTTAGTAGCATTGCCATATGCCTACGCAGAATTCATACTTAATGATCCATTTGAATGCATGATAATAAAATTTGTCTGCCACAAGAGAGTGAAGTGATGTTACGAAGAAACTATTCAGACAATCAGTGATTACCACTGAGCGTCAAGAACAAGCATTGTTTGTCTGAATAATGCATTGTGGACACCAAATGCACAGGTCAGTAAATCAAAATCCGACTTCATGCTATAATTAGCGAGACGGAAAGGCTTGTACAACGTGGGTACCCAAACTGCCTTCCTAATGTGAATTATGATCGTTGGAAAGTGTTGAATAATAAAGCTTATTTGGACGTGTCGTAGATCATTGCCAGTAGTGGACGCAAAAGTGGAGCTTAAGTGATGCATTTGACCACTCCCGAGATGCGATGCCCAGCACGAGAATGACAAGTTGTGGCAGGACAAATGACGTCGACCGACACCCGCTTCACTCAAGCTGTGCTTGGGAAAAAGGAGGCTTAAAATTTGGAGGCGACTAATCATCAGGCTAATACCAATGGCCACAATACCTGTGGACAAAATGAAATGGCGAGTGAAATTCCTCCATTCATTCATCACGATTTATTTAGGTTTCTCACCAAAGCAGGAATGAGAAACAAATGCTTTTTCTGTACTAGTTGCATCTTCCCTAGGGAATTGGCGTGAGAGATAAGTAAGAGCTTGCATTGATGGCTTGGAGGGATGTTTGCTGAGTTTTGGTAACAAATTACCCAACTAGAAGTTGACGCTATGGTGCCACAATCGCATCAGCTGGATGAATGCCTACTTCAAGCGTCCTCATCACGCGACCACGGGATGCTGACTTCTTTCAACGAGAGGGGAGCACAACATGCAAACTAGTCCCACTCAGAGACTTCAACTTGGAGAATTTTGCCTTGTGTCGAGTCCAAATGAGGTCGCGCTCCAATTCGAGCGACTTCAACCCACCAAATTCGTCAATGGTTCTTAGGCAAAGGCACCGAGCTAATGGAGTCGAGGCCACAGTTATTGAAAGCGGCTGTTGGGAGGGGCCAGCAGCACATCTGCCATGCCACTTTAAGATGACAAGCGGCATAATGGCAATCCTGCAACAGCTAAAGGGATTTGGAGTTGAGGGTGATTGCATCACTTCAAATCACGCTGATTCATTCGCCTCCTGAAATTCCGACACCGAACACACTGCGCGTTGGTGCTCTCTAATTGCTTGATAAAGTGCTACTTAAAAAGAGCTTGTCATTTTATCTTGCAGTGTCTCCAGCAAAAAGAGATCTCATCAAATCACCCTCATCCTTAAGCATCACTCCATAGCAGTGGAAGCTCCGCTTCCCACTTGGCGTGCGGGGAAGTGAGTGTCATTGGCACAGTTATTTGAGAATGCAAAGTAATGGCTGCGCCTCGGAGGTAGCGGTTTGTAAATAAAAGTCGGGGCAATGATGAGAGGACGATGAAAATGGAAATGAACTCACCGTTGCGTCCACGTCCATCTCATCCCAACTGCTGTACTGGGTGCTCTTCAGTGAAGGCCCTTTGCTTGACCTCGGAATCCGATCGACAGCTGCACAGAGAAACACATCTACTTCACTTCCTCACTAACAAACAACAGCATCCATTAGCTACTGGTGTAGCTAAAACGTGTTGAAAACCTTGAAACTTTAACATGTGTAAATATATTTTAAAGTGATCCTCGACAGATGGCGTCATAACTCCTGGGAGGTGAATCGTGCAAACAAGTTTATGAGGCACAAATGGGCTACACATCCTAGTCGTTTGTGGAAAAGAAAAACCCGAAATAGTTCCGCGGGCACGAAGAGACAAACACTTCTTATTCATCTTCAAGGTAATGTAAGAAAGGTGAATGGAGATTCAAGAATCGTGATGCGATCAGTTGGAGGGATTACAATTTGTGCAATGTTGAAGAGCAAAATGGAATGCTTAAGATGGACTTCGGTTCCACGTTAATGGAGATTTCAAAACCATAGAAGAAACTTTAACAGAACTGTCCGCAAGATGCTAGAAAGTTCAGATTTGATGCCATTCTAATGCAGGAGGGAGACATTCAACCAACTTTTGGCGATTTGAACGACCTTCGTTGCCTACGTTTGCAGCACCTTTGGTGCTTTTCAAACGCCATCCCAAAGAATGCCACAGGTAGCAACAACTGTTCTATTTTAGACAGGCGTTTTTACGTGTCAGCAACGTGTCAACGCGATCCTATTTTAACGGCATTCGACATTTTTTGAAGGGTAAAGTTGTCATCGTATGGTGTACAAACAAGGGAGAATAAATGTGCACACCGATATGGGTGCAAGTCTGACGATCCATCGTGCTTGGCCTTTCACCAGTCCAAGACTTCAAAATGAAGAATAGTCAGCATTAATGAATCGTGGTTGTGACCCTATTTCCAAATCCTGTCCACTTTCAACTCCTCCGCTCACAACAAAAGGGATTTTGGAGCGCCTCAGCACCAATGCAGTTGTGAGGGGGCAAAGTGTTTCAATAAATAAAAAAATTAACGCCTTAACTTATGATTATTACCACTCGGGCATAAATCGAATGACGTGGTACCTCGTGGTGTTTCAGCAACTGGTAAGTCACCAGAGAATGGATTGTGTGACTGCCGACAAGTCTACTACCACAGAAACAAACCGAATTTCACACAGCTGTTACGGATTCATCACTCAATTTCTGTTGCTTCAAAATCCACTACTAAGTGAAATGAATGACCGAGAATTTGGCCCACCTTTGCTGTTGAAAGGATGGAGAGGCACTCGGTTGGTGACGGGTGCGTCGATAATGGAGGAGGGTGTTTGAGAATGGAGTGTGGTTTCAGCGGCGTCCCAACTGCCGCGCTCGACAGAGAACCGCCGACCGGCTGTCTCATGGGCCATGAGAGAGCGACTGCGTTGGAGCGCATTGTTAGGAGGCACCTCGTGGGCCAGGAGATATCGTGTCTCCACCAACACTCGCGGTGAAGGCGGTGACACCGACTCGCCGCCATCCGAAGCTACTTCTACTTGTTCCACACTCTGCCGATTTGCCGTGGTGATGGAGGCGGCACGAACCACGGTAGCACAAGCTTTCTGTGGCGTCGGGGACGGCAAACTTTTTGCTGGATTCGCTATCACCGATATGTTCTCCACCACAGTAGGCTACAGTCGGTACGAAGATGACGTAAAGCCATATTCAAAATTTAATCTGCATCAATTGCGCCTTGAAAGCTCTGCTTTGTCGAAGTAGGCAACAATAAAAGTAAAGGATATTCTCAAGTTTAGTGCCTCCAGAGAAGTGAAGTGGTTAACTAGCCTACTTCCGGAACAAAGCACTTGTCCCCCGCTTGCTTCAAACGCCATCAGAAAATGAGCACAATAGTCGGAACTGAGTGGAAATGGGATTAAAAGCAGGATGAGGGGTAAAAACTGTGATTCAGATTGCATAATGGCGAGTGCGCGTGTGTGTGTGTGCATGTAGAGATCGGTGGGGGCAGAAAACAATGCCATAGAGGGGTTACTCACACACCCACACCCACCCACCAACCTCACCAGTGTCGTCGTTTTCGGACTTTCGTACGCCTACCCACGGGCATTGACCTTGGTACTAGCATCTCAAATGAGAGAAATCCACAAGCCAAAATACACGCTCACACATTCACAACACCAACTCGTTGCATAGCGTTGAGCTCTTCGTGAGTCACTTTGACGGTGACCCATCCAGTTGTGCAATTTGGCACACATGGTCGTTGTCATTTAAAGAAAGCACATAAGACAATGCAAAATAGCTGAAGACAAAAATTTATGCAACTGTCCAAAAAGGGCATCAAGATGTGAAAAAAAAAAACAACTACAAGAATCTTTTATCCACTTTTCTGTTTGAAAATGCATTAGTGTTTCTGCACCTACCTTTTAATCTAGTGGAGAGAGGTAAAAAAACGTCCGCTCCGACTACTTCTTTCCTCTTGGGGTGAGAAAGTGAGGAGTACATTTTGACTGTTTAAATAAGAGGCAAAAATGACTTCCAAATGCCGTGTACACTAGAGGGAAATGATGGTCTAAAGTTGAGTAGCCCCGACTTCGTGGGACTGCTCCATGGCGTTTGATGGTTCATATCCACGTTTTTCTCTGCCACGATGACGAAGTATGTCAATAAACAGAGGTCAGTGTCGTTGTCCGACCCAAAGACCGACCTATTGGTGACCCAAATTTATGGCTCACCGCACGCGTGTACACACAGACGAAGTAAGGAAGGAGAGCGAAGTGTTTCAGCGAACATCCTGTTCCCCACATACAGACGAGTTAAGTGAATTAAACGCCACCACTGTTTAAATGTGAGAGGACTCTTGCCTACCTGGACGGATGAGTTGGACGATACAGAAGGGTCGACGGTATTGAGACGCGAGGCAGTCTGATCGTTGTGCTTTCGCAGCTCGCAAGTAGGCACAGCGGCAGCGACGCAACCCAGTCCAAGATTGCGAGCCAAGGTGAGACGGACTTCGGGGCCAGCCAGACTGACTAGACGTGCCGCCGCGTCCTGTGATAAGCCATGAGTCTCCTGGCCATCTACTGCCAAGATTCTATCGCCCGGACCGATTGTTGGCTGTGGTGGCGACTCGATCTCTTCTTCGCCCAACCAACGTGCTTGAGAGGCGCCTCCACCTGATGTCACGGACTTCACGTAGATGCCCAAATCACTCCCGTCTTCGGACTATTATTTCGAGGATGCAAATAGGAATGCGACAGATACTTTAAGACTCTCCAACCATTAAATTTAACATCGCGGTGCTCATTTGTCATTCAGTAAAGGCACATGCGCCCCACTTTGACTTGAGCATTATTGAAATAAGAGAAATATAAACAATTATTTAAAAAACTGCAAAAATTGGGGCATAAAAATTGAGGCGTAGAGGTTGTGGAAATGTTTCGTCAAGAATGTTAAAAAAAGTCCAATCACTTTGGTCTTTTGATGACGGTGAGCAGTGAGGAGAGGTGACAAAAAGTAAATCGCGTCATACGGACTGCATTGCACAGAGCATGCAAGTGAAACACAATTCCCGACCACACCTAGGAGGTAAAAGCATTCCAAGATAGGAGTAAATGGACACCAACTTACTCTAGCGGCAACTATGCTGAGACCAAGATTGTTGCCAATCTTGGGCACTGCCACAGTGAAAATTCGCACATTTCTTGCTTCTTCTGCTTTCAACGACTCAGAGGTGTTAGTTGAGTCGAAATCGGACGTGGATTCATTTGACAGTGAGCTGGGTTGACTGACTTCTGCCTTCTCTTCGAGAGGAGGGGAAGGAGCCTCAAATGCCGGTGGAGTCTAAAAATGAGAAGTCGTATTCAATGCTAAAGACGTTTGATTCGTTGCCATTCGGTCTAAAAGTGTACAGCTAAAATCAAGCGCCTCTTGCGTTTCTGATTAGAATTTCACTGCCAGTAAAGGAAGCAGCACTTTCCCTGTGATGCAGCTTTTCCGATTCTGAGTCGTTTCCTTGTTTCTACATCATCTAGTCAGGAGATTAAATGAGCACAAGCAATGACTTTGATCTACCGCAATCTAATCCATTTCCATACTACTACATGCGTGTTCTTCAAGACTACAGTACATTCGAACCTTGGGCCCAGGACTGTCACGAGGTGGCCCCAATTCCTCGGCTGGTCGGTTGACATTGGTAGTAGAAGCATTTTCAATGGCCAAGTAGACGTCCCACGAGAGCCAAGGCTCGGTGCGCAGGCTGGGCACCTGACGCACAGAAAGGCGGCACCAACCAGTCAACAGTGCCGGTTGCAGGAAGGCGGTGAGGTGAGCAACCTCCACGGCACCTGATTGATTCTTAGAGGGCACCATTTCCACCTCACGTACCTTGGGCCTAGTCACAGCCTGAATGCTCGGTTCAAGTTGAGGATTTCTGATGGGAGTAGAGGAAGGGTAGCAGTCGTCCGGGAGCAGCAGTGGCAGTTGAAGATCCAGCGTTTCAAGAAGTTGAGGTTTCCAGTTTGGCAGTTCAGACTCCTCTGCCAGTAAGCGATCGGAGACCTTAAACGAAGACATTCAAAAGATAAGCGCCTCATCACTTCAACGACTAAGAAATGAATGGGACAGTTGCAATTGAAGATGTCAGGCTCTGAACAACCGCAACCCGAAATCGCCTTTCTTAAATGGAGGGACAAAGCAATTTCACAGTTTGTGTCCTAAGCCATTTTCAAGTACAGACATTTTGAACGAGGGAAAAAAGAGCGCGTAACCACTAAAGAAGGTTTCTTTACCACTACAAGCAGAAGCAGTTGTAGGGGAGAAGTAAATACGTAGCGAGAATAAACCCAAGAAACAGTTTCTTATGCCGACTACTGCATAAGAGAAGATTCCTTTCGGAAATAAGAGGATCTAAGTTTGCCTTAAAGATGTCACTGAGAGGGTGAAGAAATGGTTTCTGGTGAAAACGGAGACACTGAGAGGTGAATTTACAAGGAAGGAGAAAGAAGGCTAAGAAGTAAGGCAAAACACATTCGTGAGCTTAAGCAGCACCCAGAGGAGTTTTGCAGCGACTCCAATGAGGCAATGTGGTCCTGTGACCGGATCTCCTTGTGTTTCGATGACTCACAGCCAATGCCTCCTTTGGGTGATTCTTTATGATCACACGGAGCGGTCTATGCATAATCCAGAGTCTGCACCAAAGCCTAGTGATAGGAAAGCGTCATGAATATTACATTTATTTCCACAGTAGTACGCATAAAATTGGTGCACCAAAGCAACACGCCTTTATGAGTTGATTCCTTTTTCGTGGTGTGTGCTCACCTAAATGGATGGAAGACGTTTTCAACTATCCCATCGCATAGAATACAGTCGTGAAACAAACTTAAAACACCCTCACTGTTACACCAATTAGAGAGATGAAGAAGCCCACGAGTGTACCAGCAGTATCAAGTCGCTCTACCTGACTAACGCCAGAAATGACGAAGTCGATCCACTGAAGAAGGATGTGCTCTGAGGTGGCGTTTGAGGATGCATCAGAGGAGGCAAGGTGGAGCAGAGGCCTCGCATACGATGGTCGGTAGGCTCGCAGCAGAAATCGCACTTGTGTCGAGTTCAGTCGGTCCAAGTCCACCGCAGTGTTGTACAGACTCTCTACGGTCGTAGTATCCGCTTGCATAAGATCAGCAGCCTTCAAAAAAGAATGAACGTCAAGTTCGATAGCGTTTACAACAAGATTTTAATGGCTTTTTCCTTAAATTTGCCCCAAGAACCAGAGCTCATAAGTTGGCTCCGAAGATGAATAAGAGAGAGAGTTGTCGGTGCATCCACACTGTTGGTCTGAATTCCCTGCATTGTCTATAGCATAGAGATCACGAGATTTCAAGGCATTCCAGAATCTCCAGATTGTCGAATGCAAACCCTCCAAAACCGTCAGCTTCACCCTCAGCTCGGTAGCAGGAGTTGCTAATGGGATACGCGCTCCCAAAAAAAAAATGCAATCCAAAAAGCCAACAATTTAGTCTGTTTTGTCAGCTGCTACAGTGGGCAAACAAAAATGCCCCGCTAGGTCTTTTGCCCCTTCAAAGCCTGACAGGAAGACACTCAGACCCAGTTGCTATGAATGATTTAAGAAATCCGTGCATTGGTAAGCTCTTACGTATAAAGAGGAATGAAGAGGTAGGAGGGAGATCCTCTTATTTTCCTTCAAATGCCTCCTGCTTCCACAGAAGGCATGGAAAAAACTAATTACCTCTGTAATTCCGTCTACACCTCCAAAACCGATTTTCTCCCACTACCTAAGCTGAAATGCAACATCATCCGGGTGTGTTTTGGTTGTCAGGTCATTCACGTTTGAGGCGGAAAACAACAAGTTATTCCCTCAATTTCATACTATCCAAGCCAATTAATTTTGCATCATTAGAATTTGAAGTTGTGGATGAACAAGAAGTACCAACAAGTAAACAGGAAGGGGAAGGAGAGAGGCAAAAATGGCACTTTTGTTGCCCAGATTCACTATAGTAAAAAAATATATTAACAAAAAAAAAGGGTTGGCAAACAAATCCGAGGCTCAGTTAATAACAAATCCTGAGAATTACCTTCTAACTTGCCTTTGATTTGCGGAAACCTTCAAGTTCACCGAAAGCAACGGAAGCGGGCATAGTTTAGCCGGCTAACTGAAGCGGACAGCGCTCTTGCAAGAAACCTTGGCAAGAGGCTACGGAAAATGCCTCTCACCACTCAACTTCAGCAGAGCTTTCTAATTCACCTTTTGTAAATCTTCTACCAGTAAATTTGACTCAAACTTATTCAGACTCCTTTCAAAGATGTCATTTGTCAGAACACTTAGAACCGACTAACGAAGGAAAAGTTTTAAGGTGCACTGTCGAATTCTGTACCTGAGAGAGTCGGGTGAGATAGCACTCGACAGCAACACGAAGGCCTTGAGGCTCCGCCCAACCAACGAGTTTCTTATGAATCCACTCAAAAAGGAGGCGACCCCATTGAGGTGAAACTCGTGCCGGTTCCTCCACCAGTCCATTGAAGAGGCGGGCACCAATGTAGTGAAGAAGACGGGCAAACAACTGCACAAGGAAGGCCGGATTCACGAGATTGGCGTGTAGGATTCTCAGTATCTTCGTCATCTCGTCCAACACAGGGTCCGTCTTAAGGAGTAGACATAAATGGCAATGAGGAGTTTCTGCCCAACTTTTCACCTCAAGAATGAATCACCAAAAGTGCAATGTGAGTGACAAATTGAGGCAATTAAGAGTACCTGTGGGATCAAAAAGTATTGAAGTCCTAAAAGGCAAAATTGCTTCACCCATTGTGTTGCCGAATAGATAATTCAAAGGTAGAGTTTACGACCGTGGGATGCGGAGGAGTTGTAAACAACCGTAAACAGGGCAGCGTTTCCTATGGGAATGGGGTCAGGAGAAGTAGACCCAAAGAACAAAACTTGGGGATTAAAAAATGGCCTGACAAAAGCTCAAAACAACCTTGTCTACCTTGAAGGTAAGTAACCACACCCTACTATCCAAATCGGCATTTGAGCTTGGCAAAGGGAGCAAAATTTCACCTGGATAAACAAAACGCAACTGTTTTTTTGTTTTATTTAAAACTCTCCCTGAATCAACTGTCAAACCAAATTTATTTCAGTAATGAGCGCGCAAACGGGAGCTCCTTTCTCTCACCACCGAGCAAGCGGTGATGACTGACGCGGAAGACTGGCCGGAAGGAACGCCAAAGACGGTACTGAGAAGGGTGGAGGGATGACAGACGATTGAACGCACCGCTACCGTACACTGATCGGACAGCTGTGGTTTCCGGTCCATACCAGTAGCACTTGCAACTCTTCTGTGTGGCGGACACATCTATCCCACTCCAGTGTTATGACGTTACTCATCTTCAGGACAGACCAACCTCAAACTATGCCAAGAGCCGTCTCACTTCAAGTCCTGTCGTCACCTTAATTGATGCCAATGTAAACGATGCGTTCAGTGGTAACGATGATAAAAGCGCTAACGGCCAATTTACAATCCTTGCAACTTCAATGAGCAGGTGATTTGTAACTTTTTTGGAATAAACAAAAGAATATTACAATAATCAAGGAATGACTGGTTTTGGGATATAAATAAACTGTGAGGAAAGGATGCTCTGTGGACTCACCGGATCGTATATTGACGTGTCATCAGTAATCTCAATCTCCTCACCCTCTCCCTCCTCCACTTCCACCTCATTGTCCCGACAAGTGCTCGCACGAAGGTCCCAAGAGGCGGTGAGTGCTGGGAGGCACGACTTGGAGGCAATGAGGGCAGTGAGGGTAGCCAAAAGGCTATTGAAGACGGATTCGACGAGCTCAGCAACCCGATCCACCAGTGCAAGCCAAGCCGTTCCGCATTCGCCTTCTTCGTCAGACTACAGAGTGAGTACAAAACTCAAGAGAATTGTAGAGTTATCCACTTTGATCCACTCCAATGTAAGAAACAACGCGAACCTGGAAAATGCGTTGGAGATCGACGTCTTTAGAGATGAAATGCAGAAGCTGACTGATATTGGAGAGGATGGCAGCCCCTCGTCCGGCTCTTTCCTCCAGTGATTCACGAGAACTTCCGAGTTCATCAGTGCAGGTCTCATTCAAATGGCGTTCCACCGACACCAGACGATCCGTCACTGCCACGAATAAAGTGAGAAGTTCACGCTGTCGACGAATAAGTTGCTTCGTCTTCAGTTCTGAGGTCTAGTGAGCAAAGCAGTTGTCAGAAATAATTCCATACAAACGAGGATCATTGGAAAAAAAGGGGGACTGAGTCCAAGTCATAAAACAATATCGGTGTTGGTAAATTTCTGTTCGTTCATCATAAGACTGTGCAGTTGGCAACTTTGATGGTAAAATAGAAGAAGTTATCGTTCCTTACAGGTGCTGATGCTATTTTCCTGTTCTCCAAAGCCTCCCATCGGTCACACTGCCGACAAATTGCTCTCAGCATGAGATAAACGCTGAAAGCGGGTCCCAGAGGACAAGGCGAGGCCTCCTGTTCATTGTCCAGACCACTTCGTCTGGCTCTGAAGGGGTCTAGCAACAACCAATCCAACAAGGCGTCCAGAGTGGAGGGTGCATAAGCCAATTGACATGGCAACCGATCAAGGAGTGGAGGCGCGCCAGAGTCACTCGACGTCCTACGAAAGGACAGAGCGTTGCCTGAACGGCTGTCTGTATGCTTAGTGCCTACAGAAAAAAAAACAGAAATTAAAACAGCCCAATTGAAATCATCAGACATGAATTGTTTGCGAAACGAAGCCACTTTAGAGTCGCACACTAGTAGTCGTTGAATAAGTTGGCAAAAGGGAGGAACACGATCGCAACAGAGGGCATTGCGAAAACGCCGATGTGTGTGCGCGATCATTCAAGCCGTAAGACAGAAACTCGCATTCTAACAGTGCTTGCAAGGCAGTGTGAACGAAGAGGTGCTGCGAGGTATGGCAATTGTGAAGACTTAATGAAGTGCCTCTCTCCAAAGCAGCTTGTCAGCACTGTACCAAGTAATTTATCAACGAAAATCAGGAAGTCACAAATTCTAAGCATCACAGCCTACTATCCTGCTTAGAAAAGAAAACTCGAAGATTAAAGCAAAATATCAACAATAAGCAGCCTACAGATAGTAGAGAACAAAGCCTGACTCGAACAATTCATCCTAGTTAAATTTGGTGGAAGGTGCTACTGATGAGGGCGTTATCAGTAGTGTTGAAGAGCAGCCGGAGAAGAGGTGGAAGTGAGGTTTAAAGCAAGAATTTGGATTTGGAGATAGTGAATGGCATGGATAAGTTGCCTGTTCCCAATCTTACACCTTGTTAAGGGCCTAAAGATCAACTGGACATGGGGAGAGGTGCAAAGAAAACAAAGCTGTTTGGGCCTCCCTCGAAAAAAAAGTGGAATTCTTTACTTTAAGAAAGAGAGAAATAAAAAGTTCAAGTAGTAAGCCTCTGGGATCTGCTGTGAATAGTTCAACACGGCTGCGATCAAGTAAGTGCTACGATGTAGACTTTCACCTACAAATCGTTCGACATTTTAAATGGCGAAATAGCTTCATGTTTTTGATTATTCGCATGAAATGTCAAGTACAGAGTCAGCACCTGAAAATAGCCTTTTAACGACAAAATTTCTAAATTATTTGAAGTACCAGCCTTCTGAATACGAATAGATGTTAGCTCTGACTCACAAGTCCCGATTCCTGATGTGGAGAGTGTTTGTGATGTGGAAGAGCTTGAATCCTCCCTAATCAAGTGGCGATTTTCCAATCCTCGAGTGTGCGTGGATTTGGTGCCTAAAATAAGGGCATAAAACATTACAAAAGCACACTTCCTCCAGATCCCGCATCCTCAGTAGAACTGAGAGAGCGGAGTGAAAACGGTGAGGTGGTTTCGGTCGCCCCTCCTGATGGTTTAAATGGCAGCGCTTTTAGGGCCATGAGACGCGTGTTGGAGAAAAAAAAAGATTTCCCATAAAAAGATGAAGAAACCTAGGAGAAGAGTGCAGTGGGTGTTGACAATGCCGCGTCTGAACACCACGAAGATCAAAAGGAAATGTCCAAAAGCTGCCATATGTGAGACGCATTCAGACTTGATCTTCGTGCCTCTGCCGCTGATGTTAATAGAAGACGCCAAACACGTGGATCCACCAAGTTCTTTTGCCATTGCGCAAGTGTTTTTTCAAACAATGCGGAGTGATCACACAAGTGAGGCGGTTGAATGAGCCCGCCAAATAGATTTCCACACCGTAAGGATGCAACAACTGAGGTGCAATTTCTTTCACGACATTCCTTCTCTTGTTAAACTTATGCCACAAAGTGAGAAATAACCATCAAATAAACGAAGTCACAGAAGCCCGCATTCTCCTGGTCGACATTCTTCCGACTCCAAGCTTTTTTCCCGCCAGCTGCCTCTATTTTCATGCAGCAATCCCGTAGATGGGCCTTATAAAACACGCCAGAGAAAAACTACTTGGCTCTATTGAAAATCACCCCTCAATGAAAGCAATTAATCATTGTAATGGCAAGAAAATTACTTATTGGAGGCATCAAGACTCATGCGAGGTGATTCATTAAGCTTGATTACATTATTGCAAAGAGGGGGAGGAGAGGAAGGAACTAAGCAGAGGACATCGCTTATTCCTTTTAGCCCAGCACCTCGCATCGGTGAAAGCAACACCGAAGAAGGGGGACAATCAATTGGGCGTTCAGTGAATGAGAGAAAAGGGGAGGAGAGAGGGGGAGAGATCGCTGTGGCTTGTCCACAGCGTGCAAAAGAAACCAAAGGCCAGTTAATAAGGTTCATTCAGTGCAGGAGATTAGGAGACATAAAAAAGGCGCATCGTTGGTGGACCCTGCGGTTGTTGACTGTTTAGATGCGTCAGACGCAAAGGCTGGGCGTAACCGGCGGTTAACTTAATTGTTGTCTTAGTACCTACGTAAAAGACAAACGCACCTCACTGTAACATTTCTGATCCGACACGGATTGCGTTGTGGCCATTTTTATTTTATGAGTAGCAGGTAAACTAATGCTGAGCAATTGGCACGAAGCTTCAAAACCAGTGCAACTTCCACCCATTTGAGGAAGCACTTAGAAGGTAGGCAGGTTCATGAAAACTAGCTCATTCGCCATAGCCAATGCTATCAAAGGCGAACATTAGAAAATCAGGCAGGAGCCGCCTGAAAGGATACAAGAAGCTGCATAAAACGCACCCCACCATGCAATATTGTTTCACATGAGCCCTGAAGTAGACATTTTGGTTCCATTTGTCATCCTACCTTCTTTTCATCTTTAATCGTGGGGAGTCCACTGGTTCATATCCCCTGAAATTTCAAACAACTCACTTGCCACAAGCGAGGGGGTGCGACAGGAGGGACTGGAGGCGGGTAGGGACTCCCGAGGCGTCTTTGTGGCTTCCATCTCCATCGTAGATGGTGGAGTAGGTGAAAGAGGAAGACTGCTGCTAGTAGTGGTGTCTGAAAGATCCGATTTTGCAGACTCCATAGAGGTCGGTCGACGGGTGTTGTAATGCGTCTGAAAGTGATGTTGATGCGATCGATGCTGTTGTTGCTGACGCAGTTGAGGTGTCTGTGTTTTCACGCCACTTGATTGGCACTTACTTCTGGCACTTGTCGGAGTTGATACCTGCAAAGACGGTGGGAGAAAGTGATGAACCGAATTCCTCCTCCACAAATCATGGTTTTGCCGCATAGACGCGAATTCATTGAAAGAGACTGCTTATGCAGTTTGCACATTTTTAAAATTTTTCATAAGCCATCCAAAAGCTTACAGATAACTTGTTGGTTGTAGTGGATCGGCGGCCAGCAGCACTGGTAGTGGAGGGAAGAGAGGAGGGCTTGGGTGGTGGTGGAGGGCTTGGGCCGGGCCAGATACGAAACCGACTACGACCACCGGATCCCAACTGAATGATGTCACCGGGGGCAAGCCAATGGACGGCCAAGGGGGATTGTTGATCCAGACGGGGTTTACGGTAGGAAGTGAAGGGTCGGAATGAAGGGATGGTGAGCAGACGACCGTTGACAAGAACAGGCGCGAGAGCCTCGTGGGCCACAGGAGCGCAGGCAAGCCAACCGCGGGGAGAGCAACGAGATGGGGTATGACCAGTGGTGGTCTCCTGTGGATGCCAGATAACTACGTGGAAGGGAATCACTTCGGGATGGACGCTCACTGGGAGAGTTACGAGGAGCGGAAACTTTGTTGAGGGCTGGAGGGATGTGCCAACACACACCTGAAATGAGAATACAAGTATACAAGCACTTCAAGCAGCTGTGTAATAGAGTTCAGTGGAAAAAATGTTTCAAGTTAGAGAACGTATACAAAACGTGATGAAAATTTTACCGCCTACGCGAAGTTGTGTATGAAGAGAGTAAAATTGAGACACGATGCCCCAAACAACGATACTTCGAAGGTGTATCATTTCGTCGACTCTCAAATTGTACACCAAAGTTCAACAAAGGGTACTTCTAGTTGGGTACACTTGTCAACATGTTAACACCCACCACCAATGTCCAGAGGGAGGTACAAAACGCCTTGCAGGACTTTTGCGTTTGTCAAAGGTCGCATTCCTTGGAAAAATAGATAGAAAATTTCAATATCCAAATCACTAGACACTTGTGCAATGTATGACCAAACCTCTTTGTATAATCCATCAAGTTCATTGAATTAACGGACGACATGGAGGAGAAGCGATGTCCTGCCTTTCCTTCCTAGTCAAACCTCCAAGGTGAGTGAGTGGTGACGGAAATCCAAAAGCAGGACTACTAGCTGATGGTTAGAAAAGCCTGACCACTGCTGACCAAAGGACTCCGATTAGTAGTTCAACAGAAATAGGTACAATTGGTGAGCGAGGTGTTTTTTTTTAACTTGAGAGTCAAGTTTAAATGCATCCAAGTCCGCCGAACCACGATGCGATGGTCGTGGGTGAGAAGAGAGAAGAGGCGATTTTTGCGTTGGTGTACTTAGTCAATGTGGTGGAGGGATGGCATGGTGTATGCATTGAAGGTTTGGAATCAGCGACGCATGAAGTCCAGTGAAAGCAGTTGGAGAATGTGACCACACGAATGCTGTTTCGTGCTTACCACTCGGAGACTGCAAGAAGAATTTACAGACTGAGGCCTGGGGGCTCAGAGTTAATGCGAGCCCACCTGGTTTCCAGTAATACACGACTAGATCTGTTAGTTGCAGTGCAGGAATGGCATAGACTTAACTCCGAACTATCACTGCACTTCGTTTAGAAGGAAGCATCCGACAATGTTGGGTGATGATATCTACGATCATAGCATCGAGAATCGTGCAATACAGGTCACAAAGTCTTCGAAAGTCAATGGCAAAAGACCATTAACCCGTAGCCTTCACATGCATCCACCATTATGAGGCCAAAGGTCACGATGGCTAAGCAACTGGGGCTACGGTTTCGTCAGGCAACGGATCTCGACATCGTGCATAAGCCTCAGCTGCCAGGTCAACGACCAGTCACAGCACAGGTGTTGTGCCATAGCCAAGTAAACCGAGTGATTGGGGCCAGGTGACGAGCAAGAAAGCGAAAACGATTACACTAGAAGAAGCATTCATAGGGCTAATTAGTCCAAATAGTTCCCTGGAGTAGAGACTTGGAAAACGCAAGTGTTGAGTCGTGACATGGACTCATAGTGAGTCATCAGAAGGCACAAGGTTGACGCCCTCATAATTCACGCAAAAGGCGGAATGTCATAGCGCTAGATAGGCATGGAGTAGCAGCGGAGGTGTGGACATGTCTTCAAGAAAAGACAAGCTACTGACAAACCACCACCACACCTGTGCTCTTTGAGGATTCCGGGAAAATAGATGCATTACTGAGGAGCCAATCACAGAGTGAAAGTCAAGAATCTGTCATACCTAGGAGATGCCCAATCGTAGAATTGGTTCGATGTTTAGAGGACCTCTCGTAGGCGTATTGACAGTACTGACCTACCAAGCGCCAGAGGCGTTGTTTTCTCAAGTTATGCTTTGACAACAATTGCACTATTCAGTTCCAACATTGAGCGCACCGTGAGGCGGATGTCAACGAACCTGTCATTTAAATTCGGGCAACACAGGTGCCATAAGAAAAAGGTAGAAACATTGGGTTGGCAGGTGAATCACAGAATGCAAATTACCCGCGAAATAACGAATACGAATCACCGCACCGAGGCAAGAGCGTGGAGGAGGAAGGTTCGCATATTCCGTACCATGAAAGTCAACAAAATCAGCCCTGCAGCGAACCAAAGCAGAGCTGATTTTGCTGTTTTCCTTGCTATCTTGCCAATCAAGTAGTTTAAGGAAAAATTTTTCATGATTTAATATCCGTACGTGAATATTGAGTGCTGACACATAGAAGGACACTTTTTGCGAGAGATAGACAACATTTGAGGGTAGAAACCACACATGAAAAGTACACTGACCTACTAGCTTAACACAAAGTGATGGGTCCCCTTTGAACTCGCTTAAAAGTGCTTTTTCCCTTAAGGGCTTATGGTCACAAAATAATACCAGTCAACGACCAAAATGATAACTGGATTTAGATCTGGTACTATGTGTTTCTATCTGAAGAGTGAGGTGTTGTAGAAAAGTGCATATGAAGTCCTCTTCAGTAGTAAAATCGGTTCAGTCCTCAACGGTCCAGCCGTTCGTTTAGATAAAAGCAAAATACGAAATACCAAAACATTGATAAGCAATTAATCAGAACACTAACACACTTCCTGATAAGTAAGATGGTGCCGTGAAGAAAAAGTTAAAGGTGTGGCTACCTTAGTTGATGAGTGTCTGACCGCTAGAGGAGACCGAAATCCGAAAACAAATTTGAATAATTTAAAGCGATGAGTGAATTGTAGAGATCTGACTTCTTAATTACAATGACTTAACAACTGAGGAGTGTTTGGCCAGGTTAACACAGGAAAGCAGCCTCCCATAAATCAAGTTCCATTAAAAATGAATTGAACCGCCTTAACGGCTGTATACTTACCAGATCGTGTTGAGTGTGTTTGAAGTAAGGGTAAATTTTTGGCTTCAAATTCGCTTATGCAAATGGACGTGGCAGTGGCGCAGAGACCAATTACATCAGAGCAGTTCCACCACGGTGAATGTGTGCGCCAGCACGCAAACATGAGGAGTGCAAGAGAGAACGAGAGCATGCATGAGCGCAGAACTACGAAAAAGTACCCAAAGCAGAAGTTGTCTCATAGGCTACTGTGCTCAGTTAGTACCATGACAATCAGCATCTAAGGCGATTGGCTGATAGGTCCCGATTTGACACCAAAAAGGCAAAACGTGGTGAGAGAATGATAAAGTTGTCTCACCTGTCCCAAATGCAGAGGAAGAGGGTAGATTGCCGGTTTACGACTTTCCTTCCCTTCGGAACACACTTCCACAAGGCAAGCAAAGGAGGCATATTGTCCATTGTCGGGAGCGTGACAGACACTTTGAGGAGCCTTAGGAGTGTCTTGATGATAGGGCAAACGCGTGAGTGCCGAAGGCGGCACAGTTTTCCCACTTGTCGCTCCATTCCGCTGTCTGTCAATCCGAGTCAGTCTTGGACGGAGCTAAATGGAACATTTTTACTCAATAAAATATTTAATGACAAACTTCGAACGTTGTTATTATTCCTTCAGGTGATGACTCTGGGGCAAGTAAAAGTTTTAAAGGACAAAAATCGTCCTGAAGAATCTCCTCATAGGCTTGTATTCCAGGAATTTCGTTGGCATATCGGGTTCGCATGATAAGACAGTATGCAGCAGGATCAGCAAATTCGAGTCCATACTTATCTAACGCCTGGCGAATGACCTGAGACACGGAATCACTTGTCGAAAGTAACAGTGTTTTATAGGGCACACTCGGATCAACCAGTTCACCATAGATCTTTAACGTTCCACCTAACGATCAGTGAGCAATAAAATCACACAGAGACTTCGACTTGCCAATATCATCAGATCCCTTGCCTGCGAATCGGGAAAGCTTCGAGCTCAGGACCTGTTGACGTGTCTTTTGCATGAGTAATTCAGGATCAGAAGTCATTCGAGTAAAAGTACTATTTGGAGGAGAATGACATCGATTCTCGGAGTTAAGAACATCTTCTAGTGGCTTATTTCCATTAGAATCGGGCTTTCGCATTCGGAGTCCACAACCATGTGTTATGTTTTCGTTCTCATCACAGTCAATACCGCGACCGCAAAATAAACTGTCGAATCCAGCACCACTCTTGGATTGCCTTTTTGATGATTTTTTGACATTCCTTTTCAGAGGACAATTGGACTTTGTTCCGTTCAGTTGCCCATCCGATTTTGAGTTTCCCTGTTAAAGGAAAAATAATATTAAACCATAGCAACTGTTGCATATTATTACGGCTTTTTAAAAACAGCTCATGCATATTTAGGTAGTTGGTCGCCATAAAATCCAGATAACTTACCAAACCGTTAGCAGCAATTTTTAGGATAAATTTCCCTTCCTGACCGAGTTTCGACCAGTTTAGTTGAACAAGTAAAGGATACTCATCAAAGCCCAGCATTCGTTCTGAGAAATATGTCTTGATTTAAGGCATACCAGAATGCGCAAAATGTTCATAGAGCCCACACTTTGCAGGATCCAGATGGACAGACTCCAGATAAAACTTCTCGATCAATAAAGGGATCAGCTCACTAGTCTTCATTGTGCTAGAGACTCTTAAACACTTCGTCTGAAACTTCATATCATCGCCTTGGAAGAAAAATCGCATAACACCCATAAATTCCAAATACTAAAGCATAATTACTTAAGCGCAAAACTGTGAACCTCATTTGGTTTTGACAAGTGAAAGAGATCAAGCCGACTTGAGTTCCATTCGTCAATCAGTTTTAATAGATCCCGCCTTACACCATCCATTTTAGCGATCATTTTTGAGCTGTCTACATCCACGCTATCATTTCAATTTTAATTCTGTTAACGCGCTTAAACTCTGTGGTGACCTTGCAGACCCTTGCCCGCAGTAAATTTTAAGTTTTGATCCACTAAAACAAAAAATTACATTTTAAGCTTTTAAATAAAATTATTAGTAAAGCCAAATAATTTACATTTTCGAATATAAATATTGCTTGCTACAAGGTGTGCTGAGAGGTTTGTTCATTAATTAGCAAGAAACGAATTGAGAGCCTGTCATCTGTTTACACTGCACTGTGGTCAGATTCGTTTGTGCTTTTGGTGCATTGTCTTGCTTTCGTAATCATTTTACATATAGCATTTGTTTTACAATAGACTTTGTTGAAGAAAACTATTAATGCAGAAACATGTGGCCTTGGGCCCTTTCGACCATCACCGAAAAGCGGATGTCCGTTTCAAGGCTTCTAATTTTGAGAATGTAGCATTTACCGCAGTTCGTAATTTCTTTGCCTCAATTTATTTAGTGTGAATCATTTTATAGTGTGCTAATATTACGTCTAGAGACTTCTTACCGAAGAAACTTTTTCTGGGAGTGGAAGAAGAAATAGGGTCTTGACCAAGTCCGAAGTCCAGTCTACTAGTAAAAGGGCAGTACGAGTACCAAAGTGACCGCTAGACATCATGTGATCACACATACAAAGTATTATAGGCAATCTTCCTCAGCATCACTAGAAATGCAAACATAACATTTGTTTCCAGTGGTCATTTCGTTTTTAGATAAGTTAATCAGTTTTACTAGGTACTATAGACGTATACTTTATTTGGCAGGGGAAACCATCCTCCTCTGGGTCTGACATCTTGCTCAAGGTGATAAATTTGTCGATACTAAGTGACAGATACAATTCACGAGAACAACTTATTTTAAGCCTTGCATTTAATACCTTAGCATGAGGAAGTTAACGCGATGACCACAAATGACCGATGTCTTTTCAAATTTCAGGTAACGCTTACCATTAATTTACTTGACAGTTCCTCGAATTTGTCTTACTTTTACTAGACGGAAACCTGCAATGTTGGAGCAAAATGCGTCGAGGATAAATTCCACGAGCGTTCTTTAGTCTTTTGTATTTAGGCGATGCGATTGTCTTCTTTGCTATTCATTTTATGCGAAAATAATTACAGTGTAGTTAAAACTACGTCTTAGGCCATTATCGCCAAATCGGCGTTTTGCGATCGCCATGTGATTGTAGTGAGAGTGCTTAGTGTATAATTATGGGACTGATCTAACAAATAGTACAGTTTTGGACGTAAGCAACACTTTTGTTTATACGCTAATTCTTCTAT
This sequence comes from Hydatigera taeniaeformis, assembly GCA_900622495.1. Classification (NCBI taxonomy): domain Eukaryota; kingdom Metazoa; phylum Platyhelminthes; class Cestoda; order Cyclophyllidea; family Taeniidae; genus Hydatigera; species Hydatigera taeniaeformis. The sequence goes on from UYWX01000078.1 coordinate 50,160, forward strand.
ATAAGTTTGACTTTCCAGGCCTTAATGGAACATGAATAACTCGTTTGAAGGTATTTGCTCAACTAAGTGGCCGCGCCATGACGTGTGGGATTGGAAGCGGCCAGAAATAAGCAGGAAGGCTAATGGTATCACTCTAACCAAAAGAAACAGGTCTTAATTTGCTTAGATTTTGGATCCCAAAGGATAATCGAGAATGTTCATCTTCCTCGCTGAAAGCTTTCCTTTCCTTTCTTAAGTAGATAAATACCACAAAAGTGCTTGAACAATTAAAGGCGCATTCCTAGACGGTGGGTCACACTCTTCCTCATGTAGCGTCCCGAGACCTCCTGGCCAGAATAAGAGGTCAGCAAGTGCAGATGCATGCATGCATTCCGAAGACGACAGGGCAAATGGGCCTGAGCATGGCCCGAAGGTCAGCCCACGTGTACGAGGACCAGACAAGTCCCAAAGTGACCGCCAAATGTCATGAGATCACATGAACGAAGTATTACACCTTATACTAGTTAGGACCGATTGAGGGTGATGCGCATCACTTGATAAAATGCACCTCGTGGGTCGAAAATTAATGTAAAAGCCACCTTATGTACGAGGAAAGTCGAGATGCTTTCCTTTCTTCCCACTACATTGTTCACTTCCTTGTGCCCACAAAGTCAAGATGAGCTTCTCCTAGTCTTCCAGAGGGCGTTGAAGGCACCACCAACGGCTCAATTTGAGCATGCACTCTCTGTCCACGCAGAAAATCTCCTCTTGAATGCTGTCGGAGTGAGAAGGGAAATGTAAAATACCACCAAGTGTCTCTGTCAAGGCTCTGTGCAAATACGGCTTCCAGACGAAGTTGTTAACTGAGGTCAGACATGATTCTTAACCTCGCTTTCTTGAGGCGTAAAACACTTACTTTCTCCTATGCTACTCAGTAGCTTGGAACAGTAGCTAGTTAAAACGTTGAGATGTCGTTATAAGATAAGAATAGTCTTAATTTTGTGAAAATCTTTGTTCCGTCTCAAACTCACGCCTGCTTAGAGAATCCTGTTGCTTCTACAGTGGATTTTGATTTTCTTAACTTGTCTCCTGTCATGGCAAAATTTTTTCCGCCTGCGAAGGCGCTATTGTATCATGAAAAAATGTGGATGACATGCAACTCCCTTGAGAATGTACCAAAACTCTACCCTTTCTAAACACGATTTGTGAATGGATGGAGGGTGAAAAGTGGGAAAAGATAAATTCTAATGTTTGTTCTGTAAAAGACAATCGTGACAATTCCTTAAGCTCAAGGGAAATTGACCCTTTTTCTTTGCCCTAATTAACAGTGGCTTGTTTAATTATTTATGTTTCCTTCCTGGGATGTGTTTAAGGAAGCGGTGCGGCACGCTCCTTCCCCCCCTCTCCCCCATTGCGAACCATCGCCACATTGCGGCCTTGCAGTGTGATGGAGGGAGACCCGTGACTTCCCTTCCAAACAACCTTCAAATGTGGCTTGAAGCAGCGGAAGATGTATACTTGGGAAGACAATCCTCATTAAGATAACGAAGGAGCTGAGAAGACGACATTCCAGTGATGCCATCATTACAACCTACGGAGCGCGGTTGGAGTAGACTTGGTAAGAACCGATTGGCACTTAGCCACGTCAAAGGTCGTGTTGTAATGGTACTTTCCATTCCACGTCGTTCCCCACTATTAGTCAGTGGCCTTAAATTTTAGCAAGTCGTTACATTGGCAGTGGCTTATGTGGGGCCTCCCTCTCCTCCATGAAGTTTTCATACAAATGAACACTTAGTTATCAGTTGGGAAGAAACCAGTAAGATGCTGCTAGACGTGTCGAAAGTGGGGGAAGAAAATGGAGGGAAGAAATGAATGCAATACTCACTCCCCTGGGAACGATTATAAGTCCTCTTTCTTGTTACATGACACTGCCTTTGGGGAAGTGTATCGACGACCAGTGACGGACAAATGTAATGGTCAAAACGTTTCCTCGCTCTCCGGAATTCGATTTCCACAAGGGATGAAACTTAAGAACCTGTTGACATTAAGTACCATCCGAATGAAAGGGAACTTTGATGACTGTGGGGCTGTTTCCTTGAGGCATCGACTGTAATGTGGTTGACTAAGATGGACGTGGGGGACAAATCTCAATGAGCTCCAACCTGACAGCTTGGCTCCGCGGTGGAGTGAGTGGACCAAATTCCTCCTGAATGTCAACGACACATCACTTCGTCAGAGCGATACCTCCTATTTTGTCTTTGGAGGAGGATTTGCCATTCGTCTAAACTGGTGCCTGCTGCCTGCGATACACTTTAGGCACAAGTTCTCGACTATATTTATTCTGGAACTGCATCTTTCGTGTTGGAAGAGCTCCTCTATCCCCGCGCTGTAGCCTTTAGGTGCACTGAAATAATTACATTCCCATAAGGCTCATTCCCAAACCCACAAGGCTAAAGACCGAAGCGTTTTGTGACCTCCACGAATACAATTGTTTTTGATGTTGAGAGCCATCTGCTCTTCCACTTTCACATTTTGCCCTAGGCGGAGTTGAACTTTTGGGGCGAAGTCGGCCAAATGCAGAGCATTGACAAAGAATGTCAAACTGTGATATCGCACCTCTCCACATTACTAGCCTCGTATCTGCTTAAAAAGCCTTGTGATGAGGATGCAGTTCCCACAACCTGTGGCCTTCTGTACTGCATTTACAGGAGGGGCACCTAATCACAATAGATTTCTGTTTTGAAGGTCTTTTTTTGGAGAACGTTGATAACAATAATTCACACTCCTTACTATTATTTACAGACCCGTTTACCAACACCAGAGCATCCCCGAGCCGACCTTTTTTACCAAGATCAAGATCTCATCAACGCCTATGTTATTTTGCAAAAAGATGGGAAAATTTCACGGGAAAAGTGTTTAGTCTGCTTGCACAACAAGTCGGCGATGTTGGCAGAGGTAAATTCACCAAGCAAATAAGTGTTGCGATTATTAAAACAACAAAAAAAAAACGGAGTTCCAGATCGCATCTACTGAAGTACGTTAAATCCTAACTTGCATTGACAGCACAGAAATGGAGGAAGAGTGTCCGCCCGCCTGTGAATGACGTACACGCACGTTTAATTACACATTCACGTGTTTCCATTTGAAGTGGCCAATGCCGCTGTTGAAGTGGCAAGTACTTTAATCCATTTCAACAATCGGTTAATAAGTAATGCCTCCCACCTACCATCTCGAGGCTGTTAGGAACAAGGACATTTGCGTCCTCCTAAGGCTTTTGTAAACTGAGAGAAATCAGTGCCCGGCCAGGAGAGTGAAGAGCGGCTGCTGGCCATATCGCCTGGAGGGGACAGAATGAGCCGCTTGTCCTCTTCACTTGAGCGATTTTCCTTGCGAGGTTCCTTTGGTTAGATTTATGAGTCAATCGTCGCAGTGTCTTGGGCACCAATGAGGGCGTCGGTTGAATCTTTCGTGCCAACTAAGAAATTACTCAATCACAAATGAAAGTGAACTTCCATCCCATGGTGGCGAGAAACGGAGGGAAGAGGAGATCTGCGCTGTCCACCACCGACGCCCATCGCCTTTGGTCACAAAAATGCTGATTTGAAAGGCACAACATTAAATGGCGAAGGAGGTTAAAAATAGTTGGATGGAAATAGCAATTCGCGTTAATTTCTTGTAGTCACCATATTTTTACTTCACTACTGCCAATTTTATGCCAATTTATTATCAACTCGATCGGTTGATAAAAGGAAGCTTTTGCTCTAAAGTCGCCAACGAATTCGCAGCAAACACTTTTAGATGGTTTACAAGTAGTGACGAAGGCGGATGTCAGTGACATTCCTCTCGTGTGGAGATTGTTACAAATTTCCCTCAGTCGCAGCAAAGGAACTTCTTCTGCTCCGCCATGAGTTAACACTAACAAAATGAAAAAAAAGACGGGTTTTGCCCTACTGAAAGCAAAAGAAAGCAGCGGTAAGGAGAAATGCTCGATACCAAAGACCAAACGAAGTCTCAGGCCTCCACCACACCCCGATCCAACAGAGGAGGAGACAACGCAACCATCACGAGATGTCAGACAGTGCTGTTCCTTAACTTGCTAAATGAAATTCATTTATTTCCATTTTAAACACCACCACGCTGACGGCTTGTCAACACTCAAAAGCACAATTTCACCGAAACAGCAGTGCCAAGAGGTCAGTGCGTTTCAACTACCTCGTCGGTCGGGAAGAGCACTGCTTTGGGCTAATCAAAATCAGTCTTGCCTTTAAGGGCGGACATAAATTGTAGAGCGAAAGAAGAAATGATTTACTAACAGCACCGTGCTGGTCGGTCAATGTCACTTGATCAGG
>UYWX01000079.1:0-54154 GCA_900622495.1 Hydatigera taeniaeformis
GGGAGATCGAGACTATAGCACTAAAATTCATTGCTTGTGCAGTTTTTTGCTGAGTGCATATCCCTCATTCAAGAAAATCCTCAACTCCTCTATAGCAGAAGGGTTAATAACGACGTCCGTTTTCAACACCTACTTTTTTCCATGATTCCACCGATGCGATTTTATTAACTCAGCTGACACCTACTTAAATCGAAATGATTTCGTTTGGAAATTCTTTTTACTACATGAGTGCATGAATATCGCATTTGCATTGCACTAGCCCCTTCCATACTGTTATAGATCTTGGTTCTGATACCTAGTCCTGGACACAATTGTTAATAAATACAAAATATCACCGCTGATCCCTGCCGTGAATCCAGATCCATTCAGAACATGGGTGCTTCCTTGCAGCATCGGCTATGTTGTGGCCGGTATACCGAGGAGTGCGCTAAGGACGTTGCTCGAAAGAAGACAGGACTCTTGTTTGCCGTGTGGGCTATTTTTCGTGTTAAAACATAGTCCCCAGTCCTACCTTTACGCCTGCGTACAAGTACTCACTTATGTCTCAGTAATACATTTGGTGTTCGGTACTTTACTGTGGTAACTTGGAAATGATGACCCATTTACGAGATCTAGGACCTCATTGAACAAGCAATAAGTCATAATATCTAGTTTAGTTGTAAAAGCATGGCTACGTGTGCGACACTTGAATCACTCGACTGGCGGTTATATTAACTGGAAAATTGGACTGGTCCTTAAATATATACAAAAGTATCACGTCTTAGATTTCCCACTAAATACAAGCACACCAATATTTTAAAACCTATTTTTCAATCTAAAAGTTCTAGAACTTTCAAAACCATATTCTAGTTGTCTGCCCTAACCGTATTTACCCCGTCTTTAGCTTTTGAACGCAAGAACCATTGGTCAATGTGGTAGCAGCGGACAAATGCTACTCTTGAAAGAAGTGCTACAAGTAGTTTTGGCTTTGCCACACTAACCGCAATCTTAGCCATACACAAACTACTCGTATTTTGTAAAGGAAACATAATGAATCCCCTCAAAACCACCCTCTGCTTATAAATGTAGAAGTTCAGGAACCTGAGATTTGGCTGGGAGGCTCTACAGCCATGGCTATCATTTTAATATAGTTCATCCTTAATGGTACGTCTTTGACAGTCGACTATTGTCAAAATAAAAACGATTGCCTTTCTCAGGCGTTTGACGTGATCCAGTGATATCTGCGTCTACTCTCCCGCATGGAATTTTGTTTGATAAGAGCTCAAAGTATCAGATCGTGGCGTGGTAGGATAGAGTGTTGAAGTTATGCGTGATTCACTTTAAAGTAGCGTTACTACTGCAGCACTATCCGTGTCAGCCGAGGAAGGCCTGAGACAAAAGTATTTTAGCTGTCATGAGCACTATGCTCCCTAGACCGCACGTCAAAGTCGCAAAAACTGCAGTCCTCCTCATCACTATACCGCTAAGAGCTCAACCCCATTATCACATTGAGGCTTAATGGTCATTATGCATAATGAGCCGTTTGTCTATCAAGTGGTGCTTAAGATGTAAGACCATTGTATGTATTCCAAACAAGAGGGTGGAAGAAAGAAGTAAATGAGGTTGGATACATGCATTCCGAAGAGGACAGAGGAAATGAGCCTGAGCATGGCCCGAAGACCAGCCCAAAATTACAAGGGCCAGACAAATTCTAAAGTGAACGCCTAGTGCCAGGTTAACCTTGAAACCTCGTAGGCTATAGCTCGTGTTCTTCAGTCCTTGTGTTTCTTAGGGAGTCTGCATTTTCCCCAATGTCGCTTGGATTCATCCTTAGAGTTATCCACTATCAATGCCACACAGTAAATGCTGCTTAGCTAATCAAACACTTCCATCTGGTCGAGTTTCCTTAGGAAGTTCTTTTGCGCTTGTTTAATTTATAGCGCTAAATGGTACTGTCAAAACTATTAATAACGATGCGTTTTGACATTAAGAATATACTTGCCAAGTTTAACTCCTATTCTAGGCTCATTCTTTGACTAAAATGCTGAAATATTATACCGTATGCGATAAAGTGCCAGCGACACGAGTTATGACCTTTTCTTGTTTAATCGTATTACACCATCTTAGCCTAGTTTTGTGCGCTTGGGATTAGTAGGACTTTCGATATGCGTGAGATTGTACACGTTCAAGCTGGACAGTGTGGCAACCAGATAGGCGCTAAGGTAGGTGCTTGTACTTTTGCTTTTTGTGGCACTAGTTCTGGGAAGTAATATCGGACGAACATGGCATCGACCCAACTGGAACTTACCATGGGGATTCTGATCTGCAGCTTGAACGCATTAACGTTTATTACAACGAAGCGACCGGAGGGAAATATGTTCCAAGAGCCATTCTTGTTGACTTAGAGCCTGGTACTATGGATAGTGTTCGAGCTGGACCTTTCGGTCAGCTTTTCCGTCCAGACAATTTTGTTTTCGGACAAAGTGGTGCTGGTAACAACTGGGCTAAAGGACATTATACTGAGGGAGCTGAACTTGTTGATTCAGTGTTGGATGTTGTTCGGAAGGAAGCTGAGTCTTGCGATTGCCTTCAAGGCTTTCAACTGACGCACTCCCTTGGCGGTGGGACTGGGTCAGGAATGGGAACGCTCATGATTTCCAAAGTGAGAGAAGAATATGCAGACCGAATTATGAACACATTTTCTGTGGTTCCTTCTCCCAAGGTATGGGTAGTACTTTCTAGTTCTTTTTAGGTGTCTGATACGGTTGTGGAACCATACAATGCCACACTTTCCGTCCACCAATTGGTTGAAAACACCGATGAGACCTATTGTATTGATAATGAAGCCCTCTACGATATCTGCTTCCGTACTCTTAAATTGCAGACACCGACTTATGGTGACTTGAACCACCTGGTCAGTGCAACAATGTCAGGTGTTACTACCTGCCTTCGCTTTCCTGGTCAGCTTAATGCAGATCTCCGCAAGCTAGCTGTTAACATGGTTCCATTTCCTCGTCTTCACTTTTTTATGCCTGGTTTCGCTCCACTCACAAGTCGTGGTAGTCAGCAATATCGCGCACTTACTGTTCCAGAGCTGACGCAGCAAATGTTTGATGCAAAGAACATGATGGCAGCTTGTGATCCTAGACACGGACGTTACCTAACTGTTGCTGCAATCTTTCGTGGCCGTATGTCAATGAAGGAGGTCGATGAACAAATGCTGAATGTGCAAAACAAAAATTCAAGCTACTTTGTTGAGTGGATACCAAACAATGTCAAGACCGCCGTTTGTGACATTCCACCTCGTGGTTTGAAAATGGCTGCAACTTTCATTGGCAACAGTACAGCTATACAGGAACTCTTCCGACGCATAAGTGAGCAGTTCACTGCTATGTTCCGCAGGAAAGCATTTTTGCATTGGTACACAGGTGAAGGTATGGATGAAATGGAGTTCACTGAAGCCGAGTCAAACATGAATGATTTAGTGAGCGAATATCAACAATACCAAGAAGCTACTGCCGAGGAGGAGGGAGAATTTGATGAAGAAGAAGAGGAAGCATAATCGTGACCATTACCTGCCTCCTCTCAAATTCGTCTTATGAGACCTTGTTTTTTGTGTACTGCACTCCGATTCATTTTGTCGCCAACATTAACCCCTTTAATGGTGTATTCCGTCTCGCAGTCTTTTAAGTAAATTGTACTTGACCCGCGATACTTTCCAGCCTTTTGTGCATGCTAGCACTCTACGTGTTACCTAACCCTCTGGGGCACTTAGCTTCTGCCATTATAAGTCATTTTCTGCTTGATTCAGGGAGAACACATTGATACCAACCATTGACACCGATGCTTGATAATAGTACCTCCACACAGTAAACCATAAATGAAGAGGACGTGATCTTATTTGTAGCCCTCTGTTCATTAAACTTGTACTCGTCAGTTCATGCATCACAACCTTCGCATAGATATTTCTACAGAGGCGCATTGGGAGCAAAAAAGGATTTCATTCCGCTACTACCACGCCAAAATAAAGCATGAAGATACTGAAAGTCATTCACGTTTATAAGATAATTGTATGATTATGCGGGTGGTCCGAATATACGGATGACACAGGGGGATTAGAGGCACACATGGTATGACGGAGGTTTACATCATCAGGAATGATGTCGAGTTGTGCATGACTTAAAGCGTTCAACAGCAAAAAAGCCAATTAAACCTAAACTGATACTTTGGAAAGTGAGAAAGATGCTATGCTTATGAAGGAGGAAATGAAAGTAGACAAAGCACTAAATTGAGTTTTTTGAAGTTGATACATTCGCCAGTTGAACTCGATTGCCAGTCAACTCATTGATGATGCGAGTCATATGCGAGTATTGTTGAATCTGAAACAAGAAAACTGGTTATGCAGTTTTCCTATCCGTACAATCAAAACCCTAACCTTAGTTGTGATATCGCCTCAACCATCCTGGATGCATAAATCGTGTCATGGTTGAGAAGAAGAGGATACCTCGTCATCCTTCTGCTGAATGATTTGCTTGGCCTCATCCAACTGCTTCCTAAAGTTGTCGATGGTCGCATCCATGGTTTTGTTCTGTTCACGCATGCTCGTTAGCCTGTTCTGTAGGCTCTCCTTGGCCGACTGCAAACCTCAAAAGGACAAGAACCACCAAGCATGAGGTGAAGGACATTTAAATCAGAACTATGCTAGAAAAAGACATACTCTCATATTCCTTTTGCTTAGAGGTCAACTCAGAGGAGAGACGACCATTCTCGATTTCAAGCCTACAAAAAGATCCGCCAAAGTTATCGCGCAATGTCGTACCTCACTAATTCGAGGTTTGGTACAAGCATGCCTGCGGAAAAAAAATTATTTTCACCGCAGTGCAAATCACAAACACGCACACGCAACAAAGACGGACAGATTAGGCGGAGGGTCATGGAAACGCAAACACAAGAGTCTGCACACAAAGGCTTTCGTTACGAGGCCCAACAAATGCAACGTTCAAGTGTGGGAAAACTTATGCAAATTTCTTCCACCTCATCGGGTTGATGCCCCGGACGAATGAACGCCTTTGCTAGTGTATAGAAAACTCCACAACAAACATCGACTATATTATGGATTTGGGCATCGACAGACAAATGAAAATAGGAAAAAAAGCCAATGACAAACCCAGTGAATCGTATTATTTTCGAATTTCGTACTCCTTTAACTGCATATATTTTGACTAGTTCAGTGAAACCAACAGCACTCTTATTCCAATTAATGTTGAAGACTTAAGTAAGCTAATGAATTGAGAAGTCTGGAGGACGGAATAACCACGTCCTAATTGTGTGAATAGTTTGGAAAACAATCAGATCAACACTAAACTGGTTAGCCGCCACGCCAATTTCCGTCAGCCCTTCTATCTCATAAGGTCCACATTATTGTAGCGCAATCTCACACCTGTCAACAAATGAGCTAGCACTATGCAGGTGATAAAGAGTTTTCGAATTACTGGCTGCTTATCAAGAAACAGTAAAGGGCAATTGGAAACTAAACTAGCTACTTGCATCAATTAGTAGTATTAATGCAAAACCACATGAAAATGGCTTGAACAAGGCTTAAAAACGCAGATCAAACAAAAAACAAGCGTACTGAGATATTCTTTCCCGTTGTTCCTCCAGAGAGGCTCGATGGGACTCGACGCTGGCAAGAGCGATGGTTTGGAGGCGCAATAACCGCTCAACCTCCGTTTCGGCGGTAACGGCGCGCGACCGAAAGTGTTCTGCCACAGTGTCTGACACACGCAGCGCCTCACGTTTCGCCGACACCTCTGCTTCTAACACCGCTTCACGCGACTGACCAAGAAAACATGAAAGCATAAAATGCGAATAGATCCGTGTTTTGAATCCCAGTCCGATAGATCGTTTTTTCACTGCGAGAAGTCTCCAAAGGTTAATTATTGCTTATGGCGTTCCAATCTCAAGTAGGTAGAAACAAAATAGGGACTGATAACCTATAAACAGAAAATTTCTCTGCTACATTCGCTTTTCTAAACAAAAGGGTTTCCAATAGTCTCGCGCAACATAAAAAGGGCATATCCTTCCCGCAAAACGGCTCTACGAAACTAATTTTAAAGTAAATGTAAAAGTAAGCCCGCCTACCAAAGTAGACCACAAGCAGTAATGCATTTAGCCAAAATTACCCGTAGAACCTCGATCCTTCGCTGACAAATTGCCATGGCCTCTGAGCCGGCAATGTTCGCCTATAAAAGAGAAAAAGAAACGGTGAAATCGCCAAGTCGACGAGCGATAATGGGGACATACAAATGACAGAGAGGTATTATCCAGCGCAGCACAAAGCTTGTCCAGTGTGGCTTCATTGTAGGGGCGAGAGCTGCCAGAAGGGCAGATAATTTCGGTCCGCTGAGTGGTACGAAATTGCGGCTGGGTAGCAGCTAGCCACCCAGATATGAAAGTCGCGTGACAGGAGGGTTCAGAGTCCTCTGCTTTCGTGGCGAGTAAGAGCCGTGACGTTACGTAGTCCTCAATCGACTTACACCCCGGCGGTATGAGACTATTTAGAGTGGATAGAAATCTAGTAAAAATAGAAAAGATAAGGATCACCAGACGTTAAATATCTACCGAAAGTTGAACACGTCCAACCTGGAAAAACAAGCATTCATAAGTAGAAGTGGACGAGAGTCTGCATGGAAAGCACTTATTAAAAGTGGCAGCTAAAATGGTAAAATTAATCAATTGGCAAACCCAAAAGTGCTCGAAAAAAGGGGAGAGAAATAGCGCATCTCAACACACAGTAGAAGTTGATGGTAGAACAGCGAGCCAGGACCACAAATTGTAAGTTAATTCGATGATTAAATTACCAGTAAAGTAGAATTTACATAATCATATCAAAACCTTGGACAGTCGCAAAACTACTAACTCCATTCAAGTACCGATGTGAAATTCCACCTGACCATTTTACCGCAGCAATAAAACAACTTTATTTTCTGACTGATATAACCGGCCCAGCATTGGTGGTTTTGAGGAAAACGGAAAAAGTTGCGTACATATCAATCAAACCAGTCGCTTATCTCAGGTACGTTGCGCCAAATAGAATAGTAATACTATGTAGATCTAACATAGACATTATACCTACAATCAGTACCAGATCAAAAACTAAGGATCTGCACTACTATTTCGTAGACGCCATTTCAAAGATGTGAGGTAAAAGTTTGTACAAAAAAAAAACATAAAAGAGATAATTTAAGATTTGGTACCAATTCTTTCCATATCTTAATCACCACAATAGCTCAGCCAGTTCAAAAACAATAGATGCTCTTATAGGAACGAGACGCATTCAAGGAACATACGAAGGAACTGAGAAATCCTGCAGACTGAGTGCGATTCTCATGAGACGAAGAACGACGCATCGGGATGAGAAGGCTCCCTCACACCTACAATCGTTGCTACCGACAGCAAAAACAATTGCCAGAATGGGTGCAAGGTATGGTGCTTCCAGAGCACGCTGCAAAGCATCGCCACAGCGCCGTAAGTGATCCATCACAGAGCCCCCTTCACCACAAATTCCCTCGTCTTCCCCTTCTTCAGTTAGACGCAGATCTGCCATCTGCGATGTGCACTCGATTCGCGTCTCATCGGGGTCCATGTTATCCTGCGACTTCTCCGAAGTCGAGACGGGTGAGGCAACAGAGAGGAAGTCGGTGCAAGTCAGGAGGAGATCCAACGCATCCACAGCAGCTAAAATTGTAGCTATCCTTCCGTAAAACGCAGGAAAGTCAATTATCGCTCACTTACATTTCGCGGTTATTTGCGATTTCAGCATCTCCACTGTTTGCCGAGTTTATAATGGACAGTAGAGTGTTGTTTTTGAGGTTTTGAAGAGCTAGAGAACGAGCGATATACCCTATATGAGCAACAAGACCAGCAGATATATCAACTGACGCGGAGTCGAACGAGCAGCAAACCTCTGAGGTTTTCCGAACTATCAGAGATGCGCAGTGCATGATTACGCGCTGCCTATAGATCGCCTCGACAGAGCCCGCATTCTCGAGACGAACTGTGAGAGCTTGGGTAACAAGAGTGAGAAGTCGAAACAGTGTTTTGTTGTAATCAGCATCAGAAGCGCTTTTTGAGTACTAAGGTGAAAGTCGAAAATAGACATGTAAACAAACCGATGACTCAATATCGGAAAGGAAGGCAGCCACAGAAGCAGAGAGAAGATGATCAACAGGTTGCATAAGGTGATTGCTAATGCCAGAAAAGATAGCACTATTTTCTGCAGAACTATCAAAATGAAAAACTAAGTTCCACAGATAGGCGCAAACTTCCGCACTGTTCTTGAGTAAGCACGTCAGAAAACCTAGTAACTAAAAACAGCTTATGAAGACTCGAACATAATCAGCACTTTGTGGACGAGTTTTGAGTTTCTCGATACAAGTTGGTTAGCAGCTTCAGCCACAATGCGTTTAAGTTCTGGATGCCTAAGACAGTAAAGAAAATTCAAAAACGGCTTACGAATAAATCAAGGCGGAGGAGGAATTGCCGCAGAAGTCGATCAGAGTATCACCGGCATATAAGCTTTCCAGCGAAGCATCACCATTTAGGAAAATGTTAAAAAGGACTTGAAGTGAAGCATGAACATTCTGACTGTTAAAAAACTATAAAAAGTAAGCGAGTCAATGTGATAAAGCGCACTTTATCCCTGATTCCCCATAGGTGAAAAATGACAGTCATGGAAAGGACAGATTCCATTTGCGTAGAAGACTCGTCATTCATTATGCGAAGAAGCAACTTCCGCAGCAAATCAAAATCACCCTTTTCAATAACAAATTCCAGAAACAATGTACCCGATTTTGAAGTGCCTTGTGAATCACAGAATGCTTTCGAGATATATTCGCAAGAATCCCCAAAGCAAATCCGATCTTTTCCTTGTTATATGGTGCCTTTATGATTGATAGCACCTGTCTGACGGCGTATACAAAAATATCCTCTCCACACTCCAGAGGCATATAATTAATTTCGAAAGTGCATTTGTAAAAGGCTTCCAACGCCTAAACAAGAAAATACTGATACTTAGAGTAGCAACCTCAACAGACATTTTCTCCTCAGACCAACTGTAGATTCCGTGAAGAATTGGCTTCAGTATTGCAAACTTTGAGAGTAGGGTATAACGGCTTCGAATATCGTCAGCTAAAGAACTCTGAAAATTTTGAGGAACTTGCCATAATTTGAAATAATCGTAAGCGCAACAGACCTCAGCTGCAAACCGCTTGGTGAGCACAGTGCGAACGAGAAAAATGTGCTTAAGCGCTCTAATGTACTTGGATCCAATGAATCGAATTGTTCTAGCTTATCCAATAGAGCCTAAGATTACTGATTGGGCAAAGGTGATTTACTTTCGTCGAACAATAAAATGCATCGATGGACTCGTCTTGCCGGTATTTGTCAAAAGCATCTAAAAGAAGATTTACCGTCATGTCGTAGTCCTTCCTTGAACAGCTGTAAAATCGCGACACCACACCAAACCTGGATTCAAAGATGCGACGTCAAAATTGCCTCTCCCAAGGAGAAGTGTTGTTTCCAAATGACTTAACAATGAGCCCCAAATATTATGTATCTTGACTTAACAGCAGTAGTATTTGCGCTACGTGTTCTTTAACGCGATTATTAAGTTGCATTCTGTGTTTCCTGACCTAATATACATGCGGTGAAGTAGCGTGGCAAATAATGATATCTCGCATCGACAAGATCATAAGCTTTTATGCCATACAAGCAAATATAACTTGTTAAACAGCAAAAAGTTAATTTATCCTTAAATTGTGTGTTTAGTTCCCCAATATAATAACTTCGAGTTCATCGAAATGAGTCTGAGCTTATTCATGTATGGTAGGGCCCTTAGTACTCTCATATCGAAGAAAGTATTAAGCTGGACTAAACAGTTTAGCGTCTCGAGGCTTCCCATAGTGTAGTAGAAGGCATAAGTTGGGATGAATACATGTATTCGGAAGACTACAGGGTAAGTGGGGCCTAGGCATTGGCCCAAAGGCCAGGCCACGTGTACAGGGGCCAGTCAAATTCAGAGTGGACCACCAAACGTTAGGTAGTTACCTAAACAAAGCATTAAGTCAGTTTTGGTTCGGAGCCAACACCACTACAACTGTCCTCGCCAAAGATCAATCACCGCATCAACAAAGTATTACAGATATTGGTGCAAAATTAAAGTATATATACATATTGTGACATCTTCATTCCAATTCTCGTGCTCGATTGTTTGTGCAGCGTTCCGAGACTTCCCACTGGTAGATAAAGCAGTAAGCTGAGCTATAAATACGTATTCCAAGAAGAAATCAGCAAATAGGCCTAAGCACGGCCTGAAGATTAGCACCCTTATACAAGGACCAGACAAATCTTAGAGTGACAACCAGGCATCAGGTGGTAACATAAGGTATTGCAGCTTGGGGCTTCATAAGAAGAGGCTTTCTCTGTGAAGTTCTATTTTGCCTTTAATGCAGTGTGCATAAAGGATTATTCAACACATTAAATAAGCTTAAAATTTTTATGCCTGATTTTTGCTAAATGGGACACCAGCTTTAATTTACTGCTCGCTTGTTTTAATCTTCAGTAGGCCTTCTCTCACCTACGTTTACCTTTTGAGCGTCTGCCGTACTAGTACGTAATTACAGGAATCTCGATTATGTATTTTTTACTTACGCTGATGTTTCCTTATTGCCCATGCGGGAACAAAGTCTGATCTACTAATTGCTTTTTCTTGAAGCTCGTGTCAACCATTCTTATGCACATTAGCTTATCTCGTTGTATAGTTGTTGCTTTTGTGTTTGCATTGTTGCATAGTCGTATTCTATGCCCAAACACTAGTTAAGTATTGTCTATCTCATGTTATATTTAAGCTCTTTTTGCGTTGAAGTCTTTCATTTTATCAGTTTTATTCTCACACACCCACCGTCGTAGGGTGGTTACAGCTTACTTAATGTATGTTTTCGACAGCGTCGATTTCAGATATGTCAGATGATTTTGACCCATGCGAATGTATTTACAACTACGAATTGTCGATGCAGCGGCTCCTATCCATGCTGCGGCAGTCGCAAGCTTACTGCAATGACGTCTATTGTCAGAGCAATCCACCAAATTCTGATCTGAATCTGAACGACAATTCGGTTTCTGCCTCTTTCCTCGTGTTCTTTGCGTGGATTCTTGCTGTTGCCGGCATCTTAGCTTTTCGTGGCTTGCGTCGGGGCAACAGCAATGGGTTTAACAAGCCTGGTCCCGCTAGAGTAAGTCATCCTCGTTCACAAATTTCGAGAACACCTGGTGCTGGCCAACGTAGAACTTTCTTTTGCGGGCCTTATTCAGCCTGACTTATCATGCAGCGAACTTCCCCACCGTTTCGTGCACCGGAACTCACCCAAGATTAGCACAATTACTAACTCCAAGTCGTGTACCGATACCCTCAATATTCGCCTATTTCCTAAATGCTTCTCCAATGGTTCTTATTTTATTTTTAGAATAACGACCCGGAGCCACCAACTATCAACTAACACGCTGCTGTGAAACTCATAACCTCATCTTTTATAAATCATTTCACTCTTTTAACCAAGATCCAAATGCTGATTGCTTACTGTTCCCTTAACTATTTGCCTCACATCTCAACAAAATTGCATAATTCAGAAAAAATGCGGCTCAAGCGTGTTATGGTGTACGAGATCTATAAACAATTTTTGTATATGAATATGTTGAACGAGGTCTACGTTCCGACGGTAGAGTGTCCCTTAGCGCCGCCACGATGACGAGCGAAGAACTCTTTCCTCCGCTTTTTATTTCTCGCCTCTGCCACTTTCGCCTCTTTGGCACGCTTCGCCTTGTAGCTCGAGATGCGGGCGACCATTTTGTTCTTCTCCCGCTCCTGGTAGGCAGCATGCAAGCATCGCAATCGCTGGATGAGCTGTGCTCGATCGCGAGCGTGTCCAACGGGGTCAGGAGCGTTCTCCGACTCAGCCATCGCTTCTATTGGTGCGGGTACACCGAATTTCCTAGCGTGCCTTACTTCATCATCCCAGAAGCGTCGCGTTCGCAGCTGTTTCTTGCTCAGCTTCGGTTTATCAGCGAAGGGTAGCGCAGCTATTAGTTTGGTAGGGACAGTTAGTGGTGGGGGCACGAAGGGTGCGCGTTGTATTTCCTTGTATTTAGAGTCTTCCTTAATCTCCACCTTAGTGCCCGTATCCCACCGTAACTCGCCCATGGTACGAAGCATCCTCCACTGCGTTCCGGGGGCTGTGGTGGTGGTGGTGGAAGCTGCGGTTCGAGAAGACGGCAAGAGGAGGTTGGGAATTGGATTGTAAAAAGCGATCAATTCAACTGGCACAAAGGTTCGCACAAACACTATGTCTGCCATTCGAATTGGTGCTTCAAATGTGGCCCGGAAGTCACCCGGTTTGTGACCCGTACCCGTGATAGCGTTCTTTATTAGACCTGCGACAAAGTTTCAGTGTTTGTTATTCACGTTAATACTGGCCATTGTCTTTGAGAAAAGGGGATGAACTACCTCTGATTTTGGAGACAGTCTGAATCTTGGATCCGACCATTTTGGCCACCTCAAGCTCTGAGTTGAACATACCGCCAATGAAGGCTGTTTTAGAGAAGATTTTGTACGGGTGGCCAACCAACTTAAGCTTTTTCATTACTTGAAATGATTCATTGCAGTCAGTCACACTACCTGTCCCAGCGATTCTAAATTTTGATGAGGCGAAAGCTTCCGTCTAGAGGAAAAAGACATTGCAGAATAAAGTTACCTACATCAAATGATTTGGTGCACAGATGAACAAAACAAAACAGTATATCGGTACTGACTGCGCCGCAGGAGTCTGACAGAGCTACTTTCGAATTGGGTGCAATGGAGGCTATTTCACTGAGGGGCTTGAAATTTACTGCTTATCGGAGACTGAGGAGTGGCATTAGAAAAGAAGATGGAGAGGATCCCGATTTACCTGCTCTCGCCAGGTGGAGTTAGCAACAGCGACGATTCCAGTTTTCGCAGGAACCACAGGTCCGTAGAAGGTGATATGGCAGTGTTCATGTGCCAGGGCGTATTTGAGGTAGCGCTTTCGGAAGTTGTGCTCCTCCCTGCAATGCGAAAGGAGTACTTGTTTGCACACCAAGCTTTTTCCGACAAGCAGGAAGGCAGGGTTTTCATATACTCGTGGTGGCGAAGCTTGTTTATCAAAAAGTAGGTCTGCTGCAACGACAACCAATAGGATGCGAGACGGTGTAAAAACAATCTCTCACCCTATTAGGCACGCATGCAGCAGGCAGGTAAGGACTTGCTTTGTGTGAACACAAAGCACCTGGCAAATTTGCCTCTCCGCCGCACACGCAGGAGATGGTTGGTTCGATCACCTGCACCTAAATCCATTCGCTACTGCAGGCAACCGCCTCACTATGCGATGCAATATGGTACTCTAACAGTTGAGCACGTCTTGATACATCGAACTTTTGTTAAACTTATCGATAAATCTGTACCGACGAAATTGTAAGCTGGCCCAGTACCTATGGCTAAAACGAAGGTGATTGGAGTACCAAAAGCCACACCATTTAAGGTGAACAAGTTTATGGAAATGAAGGAGGAAACTGACTTGGAGAAAACGCCGATTGTTTGGTAGCGTCGCCAACCAACGGATACGACTATGGGGTCGTTGGATTTGAGCACGCCTCTCTTCCACCGATGCGCTTGAAAGCGAGCCTGAATGAAGGCCTTCGCCTCCTCTCCCTTCACCAGACACCCAACCACCAGCGGCTGACGCGGATCAAAGTTCGCCATGAATTGGTAGGGCACTCCTGTAGTGAGAGACAAGTTGACCTTCGCGTGATGTGCCCATGACAATGAAGGAAACATTTATGAAAAAGAAGTTGGGTACAACGGAATTAGGTGCTTGACGAGATCGAAAGACTAAATCACTGCTGATGAATGTCTCTATCAAAAGCAATATGTGAGTCCAGAGAACCGCAATCAATGCGTAAGGTCTTCAAGAGTTTGAATTTACAGTTTAGAGCTAGGCAAGACAGTTAGGAGGCAGTGCTGAGGTGAGCGGATAACTTCCAATCCAGGTCAATCAAAATAATCCTGCAAAAACCACGAAAGGCTCACACAGGGCTTTGAAGAAAAATAACAACTAAGGTTTAGCACTTTTAACTCTTCAGTGAACTAGTTATTTTAGGGTCGACTGTATGCATGGATAGCCTCAATCACTGCCGCAACTTGATTCATTCTAAATAAATACAACAAAATGATCTAAAATAACAAAAGACAGTCAAAAACACCGACCGACGATTTGAAGACGCACATACGATCCAGGAGGTACACCTTCGACGGTTTCGCGAACACCAGGAGCCAGCTTGCCAAGGATCTCGCGATTCAACTGCTGTTGAGTCTCCGTCTTAGAGACCATCTTGTTGTAGAAGGCCGTAGCTGGCTCGTTCGCGTTATCACCAGAGCCGCGTTGAGCGGCCTCATAGAGGCGATCAAAGAGCTCCTTGTGACGTCGACGTTTCTCCAAAATACGCTCACGCTTAGTTGGGCGTAGTAGCCTCTGCAAATAAGCCAGCAGCACTGACAAATCGGATTTCAACAACCCAAGCTAAAGACACGGCATAGATAAATTCTAGGCGGCAAATTGATTAAGGGATCTGTGATTTTGGTAAAATATCAGTCAACTGTAGAAAAAAAAGCTAAGCTGACATCAATGTGTTTGACCACTTAATGAAGGCCAATACTGAGGGAACGGCGAATACACATGCAGAAAATACGATTTGGTGCAAAAGAAACATAAAAGCCGAAAGAGTTATAATGAAGACCTTTAGTTTATGCTAAATAATCACAAAGAGGCCAAACAACGTACTGCAGTTAGGGTAAGAATAGTCTAATAAAACACAGTTAAATGAGAGTACAATGATGTGGGTTGATGCTATCTACGATAATGGAGAAAGACTCAAAGCAAACTGAAACATTAATAAGCAACCTTCTCAAATCCCTTTGTAGCATCATCATCTTCGACTTCTTCCTCGTTATCTCTACTGGAAGCCTCTCCCTCCGATTCATCTGCCGTACCATTGTCTTCAGACTCTTCTCCCAGTACCTCATCTTCCTCCACATCTGAATCGTTGACAATACCCTTAACCGGATTCCTTTCAGGTTTGTACTGCACTCTGCTACCCGCCGCTTTGGTCATCTTTTGGGTTTTCAGTGCTTCCATTACCCGCTGGGCTTTAGCGTCCGCGGCTAGCAATTGCTCGGCATCCTCCGAAGCGTCCCATGCACCCGTAGTAAAACGATTTGCAATAAGGGCTGCCGAAGTGTTCCAGTCAATAGAAACGGTGGGTCGCTGAGGCAAAGTGACATCATCAGCATCGATCCCGTGGATATTGTTGTCCGTCGTAGTAGATAAAACGAACATCTCACCTGTGAGAGTGGATTTTCCTTCCGCTTTGGGAGTATCATTATCTGCGACAGAAAAGTGGGAATTAGAGGGATTTTCGCAACTCATAAATACTAGAATGCCTGATAAATGCCTTTTAATGCTGTTAAACTGAAGAGAAATGCAACTCGGTGGCGCCAGTCAGGAGTAACGTTTCCACTGTGCAAGTGTCGTCGTGAAAGGAAACGACTTGTGGCCGTCTTGCAAATTGTCCATTACGCCGTCATTTAGTGGTAAATACAAATCTCGTGTGTTTTAGAAAGTGAGCGAGACAATATTTAGCAAAACTCACTAATTGAAAAAAATGAGATATGTAGGGTGAAATTATGCAGGAAATTGAAGAAAACGACAAAATTTAGCATCAACATTTTGTACGATGGCAGCACAAACACAAAAATTCGACAATTGAAAAACCTTCTTAGAACATACTGAACAGCAAGCGACAGTCCCAGCGGATAAAAGGACATCGTAGTTTAAGACAATGAAATCATAAACTGTCTGGATAAGAAATTACTACTAGGCTATTGGGCTGCAAATGAACAACTCGACCACTGGCCTTCCGGTGGTAAAATAAATGGATATCATTGCATAACGTACCATCACCATAAATTATGCGATTCCAGTTCTTGCGACCCGGTGTTGTTTCCTCCCAACCCAAATCTAAAAACATTAAATTAAACACTAACTGCGAAATCAGTACGACTACCGACCCCTTTACACAGTAAGCATGAATAGAGACAACAACTAGCTATGCAAAATGAATAGATGGTGAAAAGCTAGGAGATGAGTAGGAGGAACAGAACCACATACTGTCAAAAGCGCTCTTCAGGTCCCGATGCTGATGGTTAAAATTTGAGTCCGTTTTGATTTTCGACAAATCCTTCCCCCCATCGTCATCACCATCCACCTCCATTGCCTCATTTTCAGCGTCTGGCAGAGCTGTGTCCTCAAACATGCGTAATCCAACACCGCCACCGCATTCATCGACTTCAACGTTATTGTCCCCTTCGGGACTATCGTCATTTTCTTCATCGGAGCCAGAGTCTATATCACGGTTATTTGCGGATGGCTCCAGAAAGGGCGCATCAATAAGCACTTGGATGCGGTGATCATGCTCCAATCGCTCGTCCAGACCGTGACCGACGGTCGAAAAGATTTCGCGAGCTTTGGCCAAATCCGCTTCGCCCGCCCCTACCACAACTTGACGACCGGACGACAATCTACCACCACCTAAGTGATGGCTTCCGCCCAGATCAATATATGTCGCATCCCGATCTAAGAGAACACCGCCGATGCTCGACATTGGTGCATAAAGCTACATTAAGATTTAGTAAAAAGAGAAAATTGCAGTGGGGTAATACAATTTCCGTTCATGAACTCATAGCCGTCTTAATAACTTCAGAGACGGCTGACTGATAGATACAACTCTGAGACAGTCCAGCAAAAAACAAAGCTGGTAATCAAACTACTGATGGAATTAGAGCGCTACTAAGAAATGAAATTCATTCGGGATTTTGTCCGTAAAGTTACAATTGTTTACAACCACCATGATCGCTTAGACTTAAATCTTTAATAAGTCAGCAATAATGGACATTTCTAACCTTCCGTTCGCCTTCAGAAAGGCGCCTCTTCAGTTTGGCTTCAACGGCACCATCATGGGACGCATTAAAATGTATGAGTTGAGCCGGTGTGGGGCAAGGATCCTGTTGTCGAGTGCATTCCGAAACCATAAAATCACCAAGACCAGGAATGTGAACAAGGGGTTTGCTTAAAGATGCTTTAATTGGAGCACCTCGGACCCAACCGTAAAGGCTAATAGTACGGTTAACCTTTTCATCTTCTGTGAGAATTCTGGGGTTTGTCACGTCTTCCAAACGGTCCACCAGCATATACGGGTGACCAGCCCGCCAGTCGGATGGTCTGGGCGATTTGACAACCATGAGCCGAGCCAAACGCTGAATTTCAGCGGGTAAATACTCACCATCGATAAGTGTATCAGATGCCCGATCCTGTTTCTGATGGTGAACTAAAAGCAAAACATGCTCGACCAAAAAAAGGTCTTACATCTTTTCCGCACAAAACGTGATAAGAGGAAAATCTTTGCAGACAAATCGGTCCACAACCGTTGCTTGATTTTTTTCCTAAGCGCTCTTGAAGAAGATGACTCCTTGAACTGGTCCAAATGATTAAGTACTGGAATGACTCGAGGCATCCCGTGGACTTGCAACATGTTTATGAATTCAAAGTGATACATCTCCAAACCCTGTGACACATTTACAACAAGTAAGACCAGATCCGCGATCTTTGCAACATCAATCATACTATTGATGTTACAATCACACTCAAGCAAAGTTAGGCGGAACTTTTTGCCAACGACAACAGTTATTGGACCTGTAATATTCCGGACCAACTGACGACCAAAATGCTTGATCAGACCACGTAATAAGGTAGATTTCCCACATTTCGGTGGACCAACAATACCAACAACAAGAGGGGGCGAAAAATCAGTATGACAATCAGCATTTACACCTGGAAGATGATACTTCTTTGTCTCCATATCTAGGGTTTTTCTGACCTTCCGTGCAGCTTTAGTGGTGTGCTGAACGGCAAACCCCTTGTAATTTTGTGCCTTTGTCGCGTTCCCATGTTTGACCTTTTTCAATGCTTTCGCACCACTTTGAGGCGCCCTGTGCTTCTTCTCGCTTGATTCTTTCATTCAGTGATTTAGTAAAAACCTATTCCGCACGAATGCCAGTAGCACGAGACTTCATGTAATTTGCTGCTGAAGTGAGACTATACAAACAAACGAATCCCAAGTTAATTGCCGGTTAAATGCAAATAATAAACTGTATGTAGAAGTAATTTTTTATATTTAAAATAAATTTGGACTCGATGGATTTAAAAAAAATTTTTATTCCGATAAAGTCTATACGTGCCCAATCATATAATGAAGAAATTTGCCTTTCGTTATCGCGAATTTATAGATTTGTACAGACATACTAAACAGGTTGAGTCCCCTTTCCATACGCGTTCTTTCTGAGCCAATATTTCTTTCCTATTTTCTTGCTCTTTGATTTTTTGGGATGTCCTCTTTGAGGCTTTCACGGTACTCTTTGCGTACACTTGCTTTGAATAAAGTTGTATACTTTTCTCACCCCTAATTCATCCTTTTGATTACCTGTTTTTTTTATAGAAATTTGCTGCAATTAATGGGAAATGCCACAGCTCAGTTGGCAATTGACCTTGACTTTGGATGTTGCCGAGATACGGTCGACGCCTTCTCGCTAACATAATTTCTTCTCACTGAATGGAGCTTTTGGCCCTCAACAATGGTTGATTTGGTACGTTCCTCTTTTTATCTTACACTCTTAAGCACGATAAAAATTTACTTAAAGGGGTAGTTAAGCCTGCGATAGACGAATCATCTTTCAATCAATTATGTGAGGAGTATAATGCGGTATGTACAAACTCTTAATGTATTAGCTTGGAAAGCTATTAGGCGATTTGAAAGGGAACAAATTGCTCGGAAAATTCTGTGAGGAATATGAAAAAATTATGGCAGCTCTACAAAAGTCTTACGACAATGAGCAAAAGTTGATGAGGAAGTGTCGGGAGCTGAGAGCAGACATTTTATCAAATTCTGTGCGTTTGGATCACGTGAAAAAGATATCAAGTGAAAGTCCTGCCAATATCCTTGCGCTTAAAAAGGAGTTAGAAAACGCTTGGACACTTGTTGAGGTCGCCACTGGTAAGGAAAATAAGGCTCGAGAACGGATCAAACGTCTGAAAGACGAAATAGCAACCCTTAGTAACGTCATTGAAAAAGGCGGCTCTGGAGAAGTTGGCGCTGATGGGTATGTAGCTCTCTTCCGTCTGTGATGGAGGATCCTATTTTTTGCGAATTTCCAAATTTGCACACGTATGACCAACCAACTGCCATTTTCTGATGGCTGGATTTTTAACGTGCGTATTTCTCATGGGGTATCGTGATGAATCTCTTTGTCCTTAGAATAGCTGAACTTTCAAAAAATTTGGAAAAATTAACCAAGGAAAAATCTGAGCAAGCCGCTGAAAATGCAAAATTACGCGAGGAAATCGATTCAACAAAGGAGCAAATCAACGGTCTGCAGGAAGAGATCTTCAGTGCTCAACAAAAAATCGCAGAGCTGGGTCGGGACATTCAAGTAGGAATCGCTGCTCAACCCACTAGATAGGTTGTTTTACGGCAACAAGGGTTTTTTTAGGAATTAGTTTTCTTTCGATTTGTTAGTCTCGGTCATTTATATCATTTATATCAATATCAATATTATCAATATCAATATTTATATCAAAATTCGGGGCTTTTCATGTGGCTTGTCAAACGACTTATAGGGTTATGAAGTTTGAATTTAATGTAGGTTCACCAATCATTCCATGTTAATTTAGCTTGTCTGATTCAGCAATAATCGAATCGTTAGGAGAAAGCCAGTGAAGCTCAGAGGGAGCTACGAAAGAAAGAGAAGATGGAGCGAGAAATGAATGATGTGCGCGAAGGGGTTGAGTTGAAGCACGCACAAATTCGATCCATCACCGAGGTTATCGAAAAACTGCAGGAGGAGCTCAAGGTCAGGCAGGAAGAAAACCGAACTCTGCGTATCTCCTTTGAACAAGTGAATCGAAAACTCCAACTGGCTGAAGCAAAACTCGCCGATGCGCAGTCAAAATTAGAGGCACAGGTGGCTCTCACCGAGGGCATTCGAGCAGAAAATGCAGGTCGAGTTGTAGAAGTTAAGGTATGCTAATACTGAATTGAATGAATTCTTTCGAGTAACTTTATGGAGAATGATTTTGTTTAGCAAAAGGAGGAGGAAGTTGAAGCTGTTAGAGCGGAGAACGCCAAATTGATTCGACAGAATGAGGCAACTAGTCGACGAATTCGCAGCATAGAGGAGAAGAAGTTGGAATTGGAGCGGACACGAGATCGGCTGCGTGAGAATATTGCTGCAATTGACCGCGATCTGCAGGCTACACGAAAAGCCATGGATAATGATCGAAAGACTTGTGAAGAACTGACTAGAGAAAAGGATGCTTTGTCTAAGTCGTTGGTTAAAGTTCGCGGACAAGCTGCAAAACAGACGAATCTTTTGCGGTTACACGAACAGTCAAAACAAAATCTTGAGCGCGAAATCTCCACTTACAATCAGGAAGCGATAACTCAGCGTAAAATTATCAATGTGTTGGAGAATGAACGGGATCACTACCTTCGAGAGGCTTCAGACTATACACAGAAGGTGCTCGATCTGATGGAAGAGGTGAAGTTTCGTGAGATGCAAATTTTTGACTTTAGGAAGAAAATTGCTGAAGCACGAACCAAGCTAAAACAACAGGAAAATCTTTACGAGGCGGTAAAGAGTGATAGAAATCTCTACTCAAAAAATCTCATTGAAGCTCAGGACGAGATAAGTGAAATGAAACGCAAACTCCATCTCATGACGCATCGCATATCGCAGTTGAAAGAGGAAATCGCAAACAAGGATGCAATGATGGTACAAGAGACGGCGGAGTGCTTGAGGATGACTCAAGAACGAGATAATATGCAAAAGGAGTTGCAAAGAATGAAGAATTTGGCGATCGAGAACCGATCCACAATGGAGAGTCAGGAGGCAGAAGAACGAAAACTCCTCAAAGTAATTGCAGAAGCAGAGTTTGAACGAACAAAACATCGCAAGGAGTTGGATCAAGTGATCAGTGAGAAAGATATTTTAGGAGTTCAACTAGTTCGACGCAATGATGATTTAGCAAATCTCTACGAGAAAATTCGTATTCAAAAGTCCGTGTTGGACAAGGGGGAAGCACAGTTCAACAAAGTGTTGGAGGATCTGCGAATAGTCCGTGAAGAAATCTGCGCCACCCGTAGGGAAAAGGCCATGCTACAGGCGAGTGCAACAAAGATGGACGAGCTGAAACGCGAGGTGATTAGAGCCAGGAAGGAGTTGAGTCGAGAGCAAGTTCGATGCAAGGCTTTGGAAGATGAGCTCAAAAAACCCATCAACGTGCATCGATGGCGAA
Source organism: Hydatigera taeniaeformis (assembly GCA_900622495.1). NCBI lineage: Eukaryota > Metazoa > Platyhelminthes > Cestoda > Cyclophyllidea > Taeniidae > Hydatigera > Hydatigera taeniaeformis. The sequence continues at coordinate 21,513 of UYWX01000079.1, forward strand.
AGTTGGAGGTAAGAAAGGCCTTTGGAGCTATTGCATCGCAACGATGCTTCCAAGTTTCTTCTTGGAATTTAACTGCAACTCTCGATATTCTATGGTTAAAACGAGTTTGTACTTTGCTTTGACAAGTCTACTGGTCAACACACCAATTTTATGAGGTGGAAATTGCTCTCTCACCAAGAGCTTTGGTTGTTTGAAAGCCTCGCCTTCCACTCTCACATTGTGCATTTATCCATTGTCTACAGATATACTACCTAGAGGATTGGCGAAATTATGAATTCCTTCCAGAGGTATACTTTCACATTTGTTTGTGGTTTCCTCTTACAATTCCTTCATCGTTTTGTTTGATTGTTGAAACATGAATTTATGTTATCAAGTTGGGTGGTTCTGTAGAATCTCATCTGCTATGCATCAGTCAAGATTGAATTGCCTTCAACAGATCTCAACAGAAATGCCCATTGGGATGTGAAATAATGCAAAGGAGCTTTAAGAGGCTGGACTTTCAATGCTATGCAATTGAATAGTCTAGTTAGTCTTCATTCTTTTTTACCCAAATGTGTCCAATCTCTGCTTAATCCTGAGCCTCATCACCCAACCAAAGTGATCATCCGTGTTGGCTGCATTCGCCTTTGGCCAAAGGTTGATCGTATGATGTGTCCACTAATGGCCTTGAGCATTGAGTTTTGCATCTGAACGACACAATTGAAAACTCAAGTCTCGAACATATGTTTGAAGTTTTGCGAATTATGCCTCTTTGTTATAAGTTTGGATTTTTATTTCAACAGGGCAGCGATCCCTCCTCCTTTGAGATGATCAAAAAGATTCACTCATTACAAAAGCGTCTGATAGGAAAGACAGAGGAGGTACTGGAGAAGGAGATTCAAATTCAAAAGAAAGAATGCCTCTACGTGGAATTGAAACAGGTTCTCGCTCGTCAACCCGGTCCAGAGATAGCTGAACAACTTGTCATTTACGAGAAAAGTTTACGGGAGAAAATGGCAGCTATGAAGGTAACCACCTGGCTTTACTGATAGGAGGACGGCAGGACTATCCAAGTCCATGCCATGGGCTTTGTTTCAAGCACAACGACATTAACTATGTCCGTAGCATCGATAGAGATGAAGTTGCTCAGGTTTTTTTGCGAGGACGTACTGATTACCTCAAGACTACTCACGCAGCCCGATCACTAAGTTGGTAGCTCAATCCAAACGCAGTGTGTGGCTACTCCTTATTTGATGCTTCTTCCTTTGCAGGTAATAACAGCACAAATGGAGAAGCACGATGCCAGCATAAAGGACTATACTCTTCAAATTGAGAAGCTTGACAATGAATTGTTGGATGCTAAGAAGGCGTACTTTGAGAAGCGGCGTTTTAAGGAGGCAAGCAAAGCATGGACTAAAGTTGAGGCTCCAGAGGTGATTGTTGAGAAGGCATCAGAGGTGAGCACTCAGTCCGAGTCAGAGGAGGAGGAACAGGAGGAAAAATTGCATGATAGACATCATGATGGAGAAGAAGATGATCTGCAAGAGGATGATTCAGACGATCAGAGGCCGGATCAAGGTAGCCTAGACGAGGAGGAGAATGAAAATCTGGACGAAGAGCAGACTGATTTGGATGAAGAGGACTTTAATGAGGAACATTCATAGTAGAAAATGTAATGCATGGTTGAACTATCCCAATGCGCACAAAATGAAGGATACCAATGAGGAATTAAGCAAACAATGGGACAAATATATTCTTACTATTACGATGACTAGTTGATAAGGTTTGTAAAAAGGGGAATAAGAAGAGACATAAATGTGAATAAGGTGAATAATCTCCCATAAAAGTGACCGGTAGATCATGCTTCCTTCTTCCCTCCTCATAATGTCCGGCACCGAAGGCACTTTTCGACTATCAGCATACCATCATTGGGAGAATGGCATGGAAAGCTATCTCGTCTGGAGGATGTTCATTTTTGCAATCTGGCTAGATGCTAAGCGATGTGGATCGTGTGACCAGCACTAACCTCCTCAACTAAGTGTTGCTCTTAGAGTATGCAAGTGTTCCTTTCTTTCGCCTCCGTTGCGGAGCCTCAGTCATGCCGTCACCAGTTGCTGCCATTAGTAGACGATTTAATCGAAACCTCGCAATCGCATAAATGTTCATCGTGTCGTTCATAGGAATTTTCTCGCAAAATATCAACTTACTTTGGCATACAAGGTCGACTGAAAAGGAAAGTTGGCATCTACCACTCTCCGACACTCTGAAGCCACTCCAGAATTTCAGTCATTATAAGATGAAAGAGGGATCTTGTGCCACGGTTAAGCTGCAACGCATTTCTCTTTGCCTCTAGATGCCTCTGAAAGACGAGGAGAGGCATAGCACTAGGGCGGGAGGGAGTGAGGCGAAGGGTCCGACGCAAGTGCACACCCACTCTGTGGGGTGCCATTGTCGTTCCCTTGTTGATGTGACACCATTGAATGTGCTGCTCACATCACTTTCCCTGGTTTACAAGGCAGTTAGGGATTTTTTAACACTACTTCGTTAACAACTCGGACTAGGTAGGCTGATTATATGAACAAGTGGGAATGTATTCACGTCTCTACTAAAAGAGTGAACAGTAAGCCACTACGAAGGAAGAATGGCTGGGGGTGTTTCGCAGTCAACAACTGGTCTACGAGACGCCCTTCTTGTAAAGCGTCATGCATTCCTGTGTGCTGATGATGGTAGAATCCAATTTTGGAATATTGCCGCCTCGTAAGTGGTTTCAGAACCGCCATTTTTGTTGTGGTTAAAACAGACGGATAAGCATGAAGAGCGATGCCAATGCAACATGTTAAAATTTCCTGCAGTATAGCATTGTGATTAGGGTTGTAACACCTCAGCCTTCTGTAAATCATTTTTATGTTCTCCTTTCCGTATTCAAGTTATTACGATTTCAGCGAGGACCCGAAACGCGAGAGTACTTTACTCCTTGCAGTCCCGTTAGACCCATACAAAACCGACGAAGACCGTACTACTCTACCACATGCTCAGAATTTTTAGTGGTTTTGTTAAGCGTGGCATTTACAACGCCCCTACCGTGGTAAAACCCGATAATTTGATCAGAAAAATCCTGCAACACCCACTCCGTACAAGTCTGCATTGGACCACCATTTGACTCCATAATGCAGCGACCTGTCTTCGGTCATGGATCCTGCTGCTTAAAGCCCACTTATACGCACCTCCGAAGCGCACCCACCAAACATTCACACCCGCAGACTGCATCTACTGATCATAGCTAACCCTATCATTAGTTTTCTCCACCTTCCTCACATCAGTCTCCACAAGCGAGCTGCTGCCATACATCACAAATGAGCGAGGCAGAACGATAAACCAATCTCAAGTGCCGATGTGGCAAAAAAAAGCATACCCACAGACAGCACCTCAACAACCAAAACGCAAGCGTCACTCATTAACCAAAGTAACTTCCGGATTGATATTCTGTCTGAGATTTTTCCTTGTGTATGTTCATTAAATATGACACGCTACACTCGGGACGCAAGACTCTTGATCGAGGTCAAACCTAGAGACGCACGCTCAACCGCTTGGTACAGGCCACTTGGATCGCGTTCAGCTACACAAGCGCGAAGTCAACTCAAACTCGATAAATCAGCAAACCCCTTGTAGTTTTAAACACATCTCAAAAGTATTTCAAAATGAGCCATCAAGTATGAAACCACGTTTCCACCCAGTCACCTACAACTAACCCTAACAAGTAATGAAGACGTCTACCAAGACCAAAAATACTCCCGATCACTAGGAAACCAACAAACAAACAGCAACCATCACTTAAAAGCAAAAACTCGTGTGTAAAATGACCAGGTTAAACCATACCCTATTGAATAAAACGCTACTGCATTCAAACCAAAACGCTAAACATAGATTACCTACCGAAAGCCACGCCAATAAGGATAAGTGATAGTGGTGTCTAAGATAGTGAATGAAATTGATAACATCAAGCAAATAAGCACCCATATGTGGGAAAACCAATATACTGTCGTGGCCAAATATAAAACAACACTGCCATACCACTGAAAACCTTTTCAGACTAGGTACAAAGCAATCTTTGTTACAAATCAGTGGATAGATCCTGCATTAGAGGCGATCTTCGGCCACATATCCGCACACTCCTTTGCCACGGGACCAGTGATGGCGGAACCTGGCAGGAAGCAAAAACATCAAAGATTAAGTCGCATTGATACATCTGAACATATTAATAATGTCGTGAACTAGACAACTGACTTGTCTTGGTCACCTTTATCTTGCAAGCTGTCTGGGCGCCAAGCAAAACGACGACGCAATTAGGCTTGCCGATTTACCACTGATCTGCCCAAATATGCGTTTATTACTTACCCTTCATTTCGCCATTTGACTTCACTATTACACCCGCGTTGTCTTCAAAATATATAAACGTCCCGTCTTTCCGACGAAAGGCTTTCCGTTGGCGTATTACGACAGCTTGCCACACCTTCTTACGGAGCTCCGGTTTGCCCTTTTTCACCGAGCACACCACGCAGTCGCCAGTGGCTGCCGATGGCAGACGATTGAGGCGACCTCTCACACCGAAGACGGCAATCACATACAGATTCTTGGCTCCAGTGTTGTCGGCACAGTTCATCACCGCGCCGGTAGGAAGACCAAGGGTAATCCGAAACTTCCCTCCAGAAGAACCACCGCGCCCTTTTTATTAAAATACAACCGTTATATGGCATCGAAGAAGTCTGAGCAAATAACCCAACAACCACAAACTCCCCCACGCACATACCACGCTTCGACATCCTTACAAGCTGTTTAAGTGTGCCGCCTCACTCGCAGAAGCTCACGCTAACAACAAGATCACATGTGATAATTTCGCATTTTGTTATTCTATTGTTTTAATTTTTTACGAATAACCAGTATTGCCTATTGATTTGTAAAGCCGCCACAAGCACGTCAAATTTTGTAATTTTTTAGTTCCTAACTTAGTTTATATTACTTACTCTACTCGCCATGTACGCCTTACTTCAAGTAATAAACCAATAAGTGAGAGTTGGTAGCACTTTGTGGCTTTCTGTTGAGAGAGACAAGCTCTTTGTCCATTTAAGAATGCGTACTTAACTGTCCAAAGACCTCCGATTTGGCAGAAGGCATTAAGTAGGGCTGAATAAATTTGCCCAGGAAGAAAGGGAAAGATTGGGGCTGGCTTGGCCCGAAGGCCAACTCACGCAAACAAGAGTAAGATGAATACCAAAGTGACTGTCGATCATAAAGTTAGTCAAATTTAGAAAGTATTTATTATCCCTCTTCTGATTTTCATCTTCGGCGCTATCCTTGGTATACTTACAAGCCAACCTCGCCAACAATTAGCTCCTCTTAGACTTGGGAATTACGTCTAATCTTATTATCAGCTTCAACCAAATCCGAAGTTACTTTCAGTCTCAAAGCATGGGGAAAACAGGGCTTAACACAGTCCTGTGTAAAGTCATTGTCGAAATCAATACGTGGACTCAGTAATGTAATTGTGAAATGGTACTCTTCTAAATGGGTTGTGGTGGTTAATAGCCTGTCAGAGGAACATGATGATAGACCATATTTTAGCCGTAGAAGTAGTTCTTAACCATTCTGTGATAGAGAGATTAGAAATTCTTCCACGCCATAGTAGCTTTCATAAATGGTGAAACCAAGTATTACAGTCGTAACAAATTCATGTTTGCTTTCCTCTATTACTAATGTAACGTTATGTGGCTTACCACTTACTTAGTAATCGTTGGTCATACGGTTCGTTAAATAAACAAGGTAACACGGTGAATGCTTTACTTTTGGTGCATTGTGACGTGCAGCGCAACCTTTCAGTCCATTTTTGATGGACATAACCACCCCAGAATCCGTAATGCTCATGGCGACTTCCATGTTGTCATCTCCTCTTCATTCAGACAACATAGAAACGAGGAGTTTAGTTATGGCGAGCCACCTTATGTTTAAGTTATAAAGCAAATGTCTGCGGGTCATTAAGGTCCAATGGTGGGATGAGATCAAGTCCTTCTCTGTTGGTCGATGACATCTCTCAGTTATGTGGTTATTTTTGATTTATCGTCTTATTAACATGCTACTTATAGGACACTTCATTTTTACGGCTGGTGCGCCGATTTTATGCTTTTTACCGGCGTCTTACCATGATTGACTGAGTAGAGAATTGGAAATCACATATCAGTTGTTTGTTCGTAGAAATGACACATCTCAATGAGAAAGCAGAGTATCTACAGACCTTCTTGATATTGTGATGCTCCCCAAGCAATGAAACAAGACTATGGGTTGTGCTCCTTAAGCCGGCCACGGCAGCCATTGTATTTCTTTGTTCTGATAAATGCCAGTTGTAGATATTCGCTCGTAGTGATAACTATTTTCCTTATGTCTTCGTTTGTTCAAATGCCGTACCCTAAGGCATTGTAAGGAAGCACTATGTTGTACTCTCATTTTAGTAAGTAAAAGGAATTTTACCTATAAAATGCTACCCAATGTTGTGGTCTTAATCCTTTACACAAAAGAGCATAAGTAACAAACGTAATCGAGTTGATAGTGCAAGAATTTGTGCAAAGTGGAGCAATTACTCCACATTTAAACGTTCCACCGCCAAACTCATTCACCTGCTAACTTAACTTCTCCCCTCCGTTGCTCTAAGGTCTTTATTAACTGCCAACTCGTCGGGTGGAGCAGCATGGCCAGAATTGTGGGTCGACCATTATACAATTCTTTATGTCTCTGTGTTTACTTTAGAACAGTCTGGCAATGATTTTCTGATCCATCTAGACATGTCTTAGAACAATTTGGCAGTGGTTTTAGGGACTGGGCACGCCACTGCATTTAAACATCCGGTGTTTGAGTAGAGCGTGGAAAGTTGTCAATAGAGAAGAGTATCGGTGCTGTTAGCACTACCTCGGAGGTCATCTACCCCACCATGGCATTAGAAACCATCTAAGCTACGTCAACAAAAAATGGAAATCAAATCATTAGAATAATCAACATCTCAATTCCGCGTACCTTTCCCGCGATATACAGTTCGTCTCTTGCCCGACTGTTAATGAGCCTGCCTTGGACCATTGAGGGAGTCAGATGTCTTGTTTAAGTGGGATAGTGCATAGGCGACTTCTCTCTTGTTGTGTTTCATTTTCTATAATCGACACTCAGTCGAAGACTTCCGCCCTCTATGGCCTTGGCTCTCGGCGTCTTGTCAAATAGACCATTTACCTCTTTGAACAAGGGGGATAATATGCTTCTCATTGTCCCATTGGCTAACTTCGGTTTTACGGTTTTTGGCCCTCCCATCATCTAAAATTCTTTCTCCGCATTGATAATGACATGAGTAAAATGATGATCAAAGATTGTAGCGCATTAATTTGTTTATTTGACTACCTGTAGGACTGGCGGTTACTTTGGTATATGTCGTACTCTTGTGCGAGCGGGGTGGCCTTCGTGCCTAGGTAAGGACTAGTCCCTTCCTCTCCTCCAAGTGATGATCCAACTTAATGCCACCTTCCGCCTAGCGGACGGTCTCAAGACGTAGCAGTAGCGCTCCGAGACTTCCCATTTGGTAGTGGAAGGCATTAGACATGGCTTAATACTCGCACTTAGCGGGACTGATCGGATGTATGGCTTTGGCTTGGTCCGAAAGCCAAGATGAACATCAAGTCGATCGCCGGTCCTACAGGTATCCAACTAAACAGGGTCCTGCAAATGTGGTCCAAGTTATTACTACGTATTATCGTGCCTCCCAACAAGGCAGTCTAAATACTACTAAAACGCTCTTATTGTCGATTTGAATTACCGTGAATTTTGGGTCTTGGTGTGCAGATTAAGTGTTGTGTGCGTAATTCAGCGCAACCTCATTTCTAGGTCGAATGTCAACTGGTGGAATTACATTGTAGAGCGAATCGAAGGATGCAGGAAGCTAGTTGTGTGGTTAATGCTGATCCGCCAATCTCAGTCGTTTGATAAGTTCATGTAGGAGATTTTAATATCCACCATTGGAAGGAAAATTGTTTGAGGTCCAACGAGTGAATGAGAAGCATGCCAAGCGAACGGAGAAAGTGCTAACGCCAGCCTCGGGAGGAGGATGTTGAAGTTGGGTGACAAAGGGGAACGATGCGACTTGGGCGCGTAGATGACTTAACTCCGCCTCGAGAGTTTATGTTTCTCTTCCAAGGTGAGTGTAGTACTCTTTTTAGTCCTTAAAAAGCTAATTAGGGATGAACTGTAAAAAGGTTGATGAGACGGCCCATGCAGCCTCCTTGTTAACGCCTTGCTGTCTCCTCTTACCTCTTTTGATTTCAATAGACATCTCCAGTTGGTCTGTAGGCTCTGGAAGATGACAATTTGAGACATAATGCTGCAACATTTTTCGACTTCAGCACTAGAAGTTGCATCGACATTTACAGTAGTCGAGAATAGGTTGTGGGGAAAAGTGTGTAGAAGGTGTTGTGACCTTTGATGCTAAAGCTAAGCAAAGGTCAGGTTCTGGTGTGTTCAAGCCATTTTCATAATCCCTGTCACTTTTGAGAGGTCGAAGATTTGTCTACACGCCTGTCAGTGTGAAATATCCCATAGCTTCGGATCTTTCCAACTAGAAGATTGTGTAAAGAAGGAGGTACTGTGATTTGAGGCTCCAAGGTGAGTGGAAGCAGAGGGCGTCACCTGAGGCGTTTGGAGGAGGAGCAATCAAACGTCTCGTCACTACCTAGCAATGTGCTAAAAAGCTGGTCGACTACAGACAAGGCCTTCAAACAGAAGTATGTCCTTCCCAGTTTCAACCCAGCAAATGGAAAAGATTTTTGCCTATAAAATCAAGAAAGCGACTACATAAATCATCCACATGTTTTGTTTTCCTTACACAAATTCGCCTTCACTTTTCGATTGTGTGGATGACAATTTTAGTTTGTAATGTCGAACTGCTCGCACCATGGGACGATTTTCCGTTCCCACGCACAATCTTTAAGCGGCTGCCAACACTCCCATTCTCTAGCACATTCTTCATCATCTCATTAAGCTTTTTTGGCGTCTACTTTTGCCCTACCAGTGATTTGCGCGTTGGGATATTTTATACCCGAGGCCACCTTTTGGCTTCCGTTTGCACAGGCCACTTTCCCCTCTTAACACTCTTGACGGTCACTTGGCGATGGGGAGTCATAACCAATGCGACCGACATTTTTGACACGTCTGTTGGAGATACAACATACAAACATTTTCTGGTGGTATTAGGCGCCCGCACCTCATTTTCGGAGCACAGCAAGAAAACCATCCAAGGAGGTGTCAAGTGAGACTTCAAATGTGTTCAAAAAATGCAAAATATTACAACGACAAAATAAAATGACTGAAAGACTAATAAGCTTACATTTTTTTCTTTCTTCCTATCAACTTATTCACACACTTTGGTAAAGATTTGTTCTACATCAGACTTTGTAAAATTGAGTGCTCTCCAAACCCCAGCCACTTGAGAGGACGCGTTTGTTGCCGCCTGTCTGAGAGAAATGCCTTTACATTCTCCTTCTTGCACACCTCCAAATTACCAGAAGTTATGAGATGGTTGCTGCTCAACGTCCTTTCGGCTAAAAAAGCACCTTTTCACAATCAGCATGTTACGCCTCCGTGATCGAAGCCTCGTTTATGGCCTGTTAATAGCTCCTTGCAGACAGCAACAGTGGACTTTATGCAAATTAAGTCCATAGAAGGGTAAATACTGTGCTCGTAACGAAAAATCAGGCCACCACTTTGCCCCATCTGGGATCATTAGGACTCTCGCACAAACAACTTCAATGCCAGGAAGGCGTGCAACGTCCTTTCCTGAATGCAAGGAGTTGTGTAGCAGAAACGTGACTTCTCCTCTCCCATTTTGGGACAAACTTGGCCCAGCTTTAGGGCTTTCCTGATAGGAGAGTTCAAGTGTATCCGTCCTTTGTATTTTTTTACAGCTTTACTCAATCAACTGAACAAAATGTCAGGAAAATGCGTTTGTCAACTTCAATCAAGATGGGAGAAAAGGCGGTGGAGGTGTTTCGCAGTTCCCACGAGCTGTGACCCTTGTAGAAAGCATTCGATTTGCAGTACGAAATAAACAACCAAATAAAATGAAAATAATTCTAATCATTTCCTTTTATCTCAGTTTAGAGCAAAGAAAGCGGAGCAGAAATGAGAAAATAGGCTGTTTATAGCTAAAATTTCATTTTAGAGGGATTTATTAATGAAATATGGAGGTGAGGGCTATCCTAAAGGCACAATTTGAACTCTGAATGAGTTTTTATTGTTTAAAGAAAACAATAAACAAGACTGTTTGCTCAACAAGGCCAGTAGTTAAGCTACAAGTGAGTGCTTTGAAGTGTCTAAGAAGAGAAGATAAATTTCTCGGTTAATTATGTAACTAGAAATGCGTGAAGTGATGAAGTTGAGAAAGAAAGTGACATATTAGCATACCCGAGTGAGTCGTAATTAACGAGGCAGAAAGTCTTTCGAGATGACAAAAAAGGAAAGCACGATACGGGGAGGGGATCACGCACTTGCGCACAAAGGAGTCACCAGTCTGGTCTGTAGGTCGTGTCGTTGGACAGAAGTTCTGTGATAGCACCCTTCGGTACTCACTTTTTTCAAGCGAAACAAAGTCAAACAATTAATCAAGAGTTTAAATAGACCACCTCTATTTGATTGTCATCGCTCTGCATGGCCAACTTATCGTGTTTAAAAACACAACGTGGTCAGTGCTGGGCGAGAAATACTTTAGAACGAAGTATCTTTGCGTGCATGTGAAAATGTATTCGACTGTAATGACAAGCTCTCCCTAACATCCATGCCCAGTCGTGGCAGTGTTGACTTAAGGGCAGTACATTAAATAACTTCGTAAGGAGTATGGGGAGAATCCGCTCCCTCTCCTCCTCCTATTCACCACCACCACTTTGCTCTCAATTTATTGTTATCCAATTCCATCTAGTGGGATTACTATCAGCTGGGAGAGGCTATTGAGACCAGGCAGATAGCCCCACAACAACATTTATTGATGCTTAGTGGTACTTCGAGGATATGTATGGAATCGTAATAGATTTTCCTCATCCTCGGCATACGCCCTTCTCTTTCACGTTACGAGCGACTTAAATCAACTATAAATCAGTCCACTGGTCCATTGGGAGGGAGTTCCCCTTTCCACTGGTACCAATAAATCGTCCCGCACCTTCCCTACAGATTACGCGAGGGGAGAATGCGTACCGCCGATCTGAAGAGGGGCTAGTCGCTGTCTTCACGAACCAAAAAACCATGCTTCTCGTTGAAAGCACAGAGATGTAGCCTAAACAACTACCCAGCTGAGTAATCAAGCTCTTTCTTGCAAACAAAATGCATGCATGAGCTAGAGAAGAATTTATCCACACTCCATAGCTATCAGGTGTCGGAAATTATGAAGTGGACATTATTTAGTTTACCTTGGAGTCTATTCAACTCACAGGCCAGACAAATCGTTTTTTTCTTTTTTGTTAAGGATAATAACTAACCAATTTCTGTGCCTTCTTCGCTATTCTTTTCCCTTGGCCTCGGCTGTGGTGATTCACTTCACCTGTAGTCAACCCACTGTGGTGGCTCAAAAGATAGAGCGACAGATTGAAAAAGGTGGGAGGCACAAAGTGCAGTTGTCTAAATGCTTCACAAAGCAGACATTTATGTTGGTCTCTCAAGGCTGTTTGCATTACTACCAGCATGCATAAAATGTCAGTTGAACATGACGGATGTGAACTGAGCATGCCTACTTCACTAAGCTAATTTTCTTATTCCAATTTACCGCTTTCTCATTGCTTGGTAAAGTCACCTCTACTTCAGTTATTACAAGGTTTTAAAAATAATAAATGTGGTTCACCTCAAATTGCACAAATTGAAGAGCCTCACTCTCTTTCCATGCTTTCGGAGATGTGCCCAATGCTTCTCTTAAAAAAAAAAATGAAGGTTTGACTTGCCATATATTACGAGTGGAGCTCTCCACCCCACTAAAGTCAAAACATCATCCATTTGTTAGTGTAGCAGACTGGCATGGCGAGTGTGTCGGGATTGTGTTAAGGCACACATTCAATACACCGAATAATGGGAGGAATTCCTTAAACATCTGTGTTAATTTTTAAGAGCTGTGAAGGTATACGAGATCGTTTAAATGCGTGCATTGTGAGATACAACACATGAATAAATATGAATATGAATATGAATATGAATTAGTTCACCATTCGGACAGTTCATGTTTAACTTTTCAAACACAGTTGAGAGCGGTTGTGGGGGTTCAAGTGTTTCTTATCGGAATCGCTAGGATATATTCGAAGAAGTTGTAGTAGCTGAACTAATTGCCAGAAGGTTTAAACTAATTGCTGCTCTATGCTGGTAATAAACCACTGCATCCCCATCGGACAGTCTGGACTCCGAGACGTCAGTATGTCCCAATCCTACATTTTACAGGCATAGAATTGATAAATTGCCAAAAGGGCTACCCACCGTACCCGAGTGAAGATGTCAACGAAGTAAATACACGATGCTCCCAACACCTCTCCACCAACAGGAAGGAAGCAGCGCTGAACTTGCACCACTAATAACAAGGAGGCAACGGAAGACATATGTGGTGTCCCAAAACGCTTCCTAAATGGATGGGAACGACCAATCCAACGGAATTGTTCAGAGGGTCCAGTGATTACGATCTCTCACTTGCACCTAATTTCAACAGCTAGCATGGGTGTTTAGAGGAATTTTTTTTTTCATAGGATCAACTATGCTGTAACAACGCTTGCAGTTGGCTGAGCAACAGGAGCGTAGAAAGCCACGCAATGCTTTGATGGTTTAATTAATACTCCATTTTGGTCTCGAGGACACTAAAAGCCTAGCCTTTGTACTTTTGGGGGGCAATTTGACCCTCGTGTTACGCCTGCAGGCCAACTGTGGGGACTGCGCATTCCACCTGATTGAGGGTGATGTTGGTCCCAGCTTTGTCGTTTAACTTAACTCTTACATGTCCTTTAAAAAAATTCGGTCATTTGCATTAACTGATGTTATGGTGATAAGTACGGCCTGCCTTCATCATATAATCAGTGAAGAAAGTGTAAAATGGTGGAAAAAAACAACAGCTTTACAAATCAAGATCTACGAAACTAAGCTCTTTGATGTTCGCTACCCACCTTAATCACTTGTTCCAATCTGATCAGCATCATCCTCCAGATAAAGTGACACAATAAATAAATTTCTACGCTATAGTTGGAACGAGAAAACATGTAGCCTGCCTCTTTCAACAACCATGCTACTCGCCATTGGCAATTCTGTAAGGTAGTAAGCTAAGAAAAAGCCCTTTTATTCCTCTTTAGAAGTGGGGGAGGAGGGGGGTGGAGGGGAGGGAGAGGAGAAACGAACATCTCACTAACTTTCAAAAAATTGGCCAAGCCTCCGAGTTTAAATTATCATACATTATTTGTGGTATTTAAATAGTTCACTAAGCCGGTACATCCGTCGTATCTTCCCAGAAAATTAATGTAAACAGAAAGGAGAGGTTCATTAGCGGTGCAGCTTGGGGATGTTTACACTGCCCAGGGTCAAAGTGGTCGATAAGACACTTCATTAATAAAATGGGAAGTGTCCATTTTTGGCTTGGCAAGCCAACTGTTGGACAGTAATGGCCAAAAATTCGCAAATGCCTTATCTCTTCCATTCATTGGAGGGTGGGAAAGTAATCACCTTTCAAGTGTCATGTATAAGTCCGTTCATTAGCAAATTGTGAACGCTTTGCTTGACATTGAGGAGCAACATGAATAATTCAACAACGTCTTCACGTCTACCCCCTACCTTAATGCAGAGCATTCAGTTGCTATCGCTTCTTAAAAGCACTTGCAAAATCCCGATTCTTCAAAACGCCTACACTACACACGCATCGCCATTTTTCAAACCCCTCTACGCTTCCACCACGAAATTCACGCTTACCTTCTTGCCTTTTTCCTTCCGAAACTGGGCCACCGTTTTTACTGACGAATGTACCAACATTAAAATTGCCTTAACAGTGCCCGAAAAGGCAGGCAAGAGATGGAAGCGCCAAGCACATAAAACAAACTCACACACAAGCACGTGAATGAATTTGAAAGGGGTTTAACCGAGTTTGCACATTCACTAAGTGGGAGGTGGAACGAAAAATTGAATGAATAAGCGAACAATACATCATCAAGAAAAAGGGCAAAGGCAGAGCAATGCAACACTCAAGTAGTTTGAATGCACAAACGCATAGACACAGTCACATCCGCCTCTCCTAGTGATGGTAAAAATGTCAGAAGTGGCGCAAGAAGAGGGAGGAGGATGGCGCAATTGGACCACTTTGCTAAGCTAACAACTTAAATACTGCAGCGACAACACTCAGAAATGCCTTCTATTTGCGCTTTGTCTTGCCGTGATTCAATAAATGTCACCTAGTTTTCTTTTATTAGCATTTACATCGGCTTAAAAACTCTTACATGTTAAAATCTTGAAATCCAACAGAACTATTTCATAAAGTATGTCTAAAGCAGTTGCTTACCTGCTTCTTTCAGTGATGCTGTTGTCGGTGTGACTACTTCCAAGCCAATTGTACATGCAATTACACCGAGGCTGGTAGCAGGAGGCAAACCGTGTTACAGCGCCAAGTCGCAGGCCCCGAGACTACCCATTCGAAGGGGCGACAGTTTGACCGAAGTTAAGGCAAATAAGCATAGTCATAGCATTTGCCTGTTATCCATAATTATAATTAAGGCCATTTAGCCAAATAAGGGCGACCTTTTATTGCGGCTGAATGCTAAAAACATGGCAAGTGGGCGTAAGTAGGCGTCAAAGTCTAAACAACACTTCCGTCAAGACTGCTTGTGACACAGTTTGAAACATTTGGATTGTGTGCACAGGTTAGGCGTTTGACCACCAACGAATGTCACTCGAAAACGGCAAAATCCACCTGAAGGATGTCAATTTAAAGATGTTTAAGTTTTGAGAAAAAAGTGCTTTAGCTTCATGTTTGTATAATTCTAGTGTGTGTGGGGTAAATAAATAAACCGAGGTCATTGAAAATTTGGCCTCTCACTCGATGATAACTTTAACGACAGTTCTAGCACAGAGACAGGGCGAGAAAACAAAACGCCATAATCGAGCGAGATGACCGAGTCGCTGTTTAGCAACTGATAAAATCTGGAGGTCGATGCAGGGTCTGCCTGGATATAAACACGGCTGTAATTTGGATCTTCAAAATTAGCAATAGAAGACGAGGCATTAGAGGAGAAAGTCGTTCACTTTGCCAATCCTCGAGGTTCCTATTCATGAGTGGTTCACCAAATGTGAACCGCGGTGAGACAGACCTCGGACAAAATTAGAAATGGACTTCAAAAATTACCAATCTCATTTCATTTATTGGTATAAAATTATTATGAGCTATGAGAGACTATCATACAAGTCTGTCAGTGTCATATTTCTCACAGTCTTGACAGTTGCTCATCAAGTAGGAAGGACAAATTCAAATCCTTGAAGGCGTATTGACAGATATTTCATCGTAGCTCCAAAATTGCATGCAAACCCGGCACTCAATCCTGACGAGAGGCAATGCATAATATTTATCCACACTTTCTGCAACTCTTAGTGGCAATTAGTGGGAATTTCTGCCAACTTCCTTGCCATTCGGTGCAACTTTCTGCTACCGTTTTTGTACCTTATCCCCAAAAGGTTAAACTTGTTTCCAGATGGTTTGCAAGAACATTAAACAGGCGCCCTTATTTGCATCCAGTCCTTTTGGCCAATGTAAAAGGAACGACTTGGGGCGGTAATCGCCATTAAGACATTTCTAGTTATGCTATCATCACCCAATTGTTGGACCTCCAATCGTCACTACATCCCAAACCATTTCCTTGTCCAAAAGCATCATTGGAAAACGTCGTAAATTTGAGTCCATTCTTGTTAAAGTCAAAGTATGATCAGAAACTCGAAGAGGTGACCACTTGGATCGGTAGTGTTTTGTATCCCTCTTTTACTCTCCCACTTGCATAAGCATATGGTCCAAGGAAGGAGGAAGGTGACAAAGAGTCACTTTGTCCTAAAGGCTATCCCAAATTTTGCCAAATGAGTACTTTAAGGTGACTTAATCCCGTATCTCACTTGTCACTTCCATGCAAATGAGACCACACCTCCATTGGCTCATCATGCAGCCACCACATGCGCCATCGACCTTGAATGGCAATTGGGCAAGTTCACATACAACCAATTGGCGTTCAATAGACAGCATGTGTAAGACACATCGACACGCCGTCATTCCATCCGAAGCGGAGCGATCATTCACAGTCTTGTGTCAGCATGGAAATTAGTTCTGTGAATTCCATCCATCGAACATGTCCCAACAACATGTCGACCACGGAGACAGCGGTGTACTTTTTTCGCGCCTACATAACTCCAATTCTTTTGAGCATTGGAATTCCCTCAAATCTCTTCGTCTTTATCGTGTTTGTTCGACTACAAAAACGTCAAGCTTGTAGATTTAACATTTATGTTATGTATCTGGCTATAGCGCATGTATTTCAATGCATTGGTGAGTCGTTATTGGATCATTTCATTGGCCGTGGACTCTGGTTTGCTTCTGGGTGTACTATTGACTTTAAACTCGACACTCAATCACTCTTTGCATGCAAATTTGTCTCCTACTTGCCAACAGCAACAGAATTGCTTGCAGCAGTCACTTTAGTCTCCTTTACAATCGATAGAACAGTTACCATCTATCGTCCGATTCATTCTCGTGGTGACCTTCACCTAAATTATGCCCGTCTGGGGCTGCTTCTTGCCTTTGTCTTCACTTTCGTCTCCTTTATCCCTGCAGCTATCTACTACACCTTGGAACGCAGCCCCGACGGTAAGCTGCGTTGTGCTCTTGTGGAGCCCACCTCACCTGGACCGCGATATGTCATTCTCATGTCTGTCATCTGCTCCTACACCGCTCCCACCATCACCATCCTCGTCCTCAATATTCTCATCTGTTACAAACTCAAGTACCTCATTCGCAGCGGTGGGATCAAATCAACCACTTCGTATAAACAAAAACTCGAAAGACGTCGTATCCTCGGTCACTTGGGTGTCTGCTCCTTCTTTCTTTGTCTGTCAATTCCACTGGTAATTTGTATGGCCTTGCGTCAGTACGCTGACGCCAAAAACTACGCTGAAACCGCAAAAGACTTTCACAAAGAGGTTGTTCAGCTTACCAAGTTCTTCAGCTCCTTCACTGCCATACAATACTCCACAGATATCATCATTTACTTCGTTTTCTTGCCCAATGCACGCTCTGAGGCTCTGCGCATACTTTGTGGCAGTGAACGATTTCAGCGATGTAGTCTGATTCGCCGAATCTACACAAAACATGTGAAAGAGAGTTCACAAGAACGACGCAAACGGATGTCTACTGTAATGTCTCGTGTGCAAGACACTAAAGGCAATAGCAGAGGCTACTCTCTGTCTAAAGATTCTGTCTCCAGCATTTCAGAAGTACCCAAATGAAGCCCACTCGTGAGAAAAGGAAAAGGAGACAAAAGACATTCCACTAAGTTAATTCAAGGGTGACTGTATTAGGTTCACGTACTATGTCCTGCATTTGATGCTATTTCCACCTCCATCAGTACTCATGCATGTTTTCTGCTGTAAATACCTATCCTCTCTCTTCGCGTTTCACCAGGTAATCTCTATTTTTATATAAAATAGGTCGCTTTACGTTTTGTGCTTTTTTTATGCGGATTTCGTGAGTCTCTCTTGTACTTCCGGTATATTGCAGAGGAGCATAAAAGTGTGTCTTTGAACGCAATGAATTAGTATGAAGCCGAACACCGGTAATGCCATTCAGTGCTCACGTCACTGCACCTAAATGACTACTTTTGCCATAAATTTAGACAGTGGTGTGACATCATTAATTTTTACCATGCATTTCTTCCTTACAAATTTATTTTACGGTTTGATGAATGATTAGGTATACATTTTAAAGGGTCTGTAATTTTACTTGCCTTGACGCAATAATAAAATTTGAGGTTTTTGCACTTTGGTTACAAACTTACCATAAAATGGGCGTCTGCCTTGAACTGCAGTCTCTGTAATACCGACTTCATGGTTTTACCTCCTTCTAAAAACTTGATTGTCCCTGACAGGTCAAGAGAGGTGTTAAAGTGGAGGATGTCATAAAGACGTGTTTTGACGGCAAAATCACCGTGAAGGCATCCACTGAGTCGAGTAAAAAGTAAAAAATATTGTAACTCATAATTTTGTCAGAATTCTTACCCCTCGCCTTCGGATTTTCATGTGAAGTTGAGTTTTAAAATCGAATGTAGAGTGGTATTAAATACGCCGCTGGTTCCTCAAATTGGACCCGTTCACTCACTCCCCATTGGTGGCACGTTAATTCCAACAAATCTCACACATAACAATGCCTTCACACACCTACATTCATATTTATGCGGATTAGTTGCAGAATCTGAAAAATAATTGGAGTAAAAACACCCTTTCCAACTCTGCTAAGCTTCATTTCTACACCTTGGCATTTTGCTACGCAAAGTGAATAAGGCTACTGAATAATTCGGAGCTTCAACCGTTACATTTCTAAATAATTCGTAAGAAAATTCTCTGAATGACCTTTAATTTTTCGTCCAAAATTCGTCAACCACATACACATAAAAGGCGTCAGTAAGAAACGTGTATTCAATGTATAAAAGTTGGCCACACAGCAAAATTACGCTGAATTAGCAGACAAAATTTCGTTTACCTAATTCAGCCAAACGTAGAAACAACAGATTTTTGCAAAAAAAGGTTTACCAGAAAAAAGTAGTTTGTGAGAGAGGGTGAGAGCTAGACTGTCATGGACAGTTGGTTGTGCGTAGAGAGGAGTACACCTCGAAGGGATTCGGTCGCTCACATGCCAGCACATTCAGATAGGGAGTTGGCTGATCGTAGCCCGGTTGTCGCATCCAAAAGTATACCTTGAGCACAGCAAGCCACAAATTGTCCAATTTATTAAAAATGTGAATTTAAATAGGCAGTTACATCTAGCATTAGATCCACTTACGTTTCAAAAAACTGGTTTAAGGAAATATTTGCAAAAGATAATGTGACAATGCTCAGGTAATAGCATATTTGAACGGGAAAGGATCAGTTGCTTGTCAGAACTTATCTGCTCTCCCTAAACATCCGGTTTTGTGGCTATAGTTGTTATCTCCCAAACTGACACAATCGAAAGTTTATTGGACAGGCGTATACATGTATAAGGATTCTACCTCCATTAATATATGCTTGTAAACGGAGCTCTGTTTCGCAAAAAGAAAAAAAAGTGCCAATTTGGAGCACACAAAACGCACTGAAGAGGCAGGCAGCTAAAACCTTAGTTAAAGGGAAGGTAGGCAAGCCTACAACCGAATTCACAAAGAGTCTCCGTGGCGTCGAGAGGGTGGACAGGCGTCAATCGATAAGCGCTTGTAGACGACTTTAAACCACCGAAACGGCTGCATAACATGGAAAAGGGAGTAGGTGGTACTTTAACGGACAATAAATTCGTCGTCTACTTCAAACCACTCAAAATATTGGACAATCGGAAAAATATTTTCGGTTGAACTAGTAAGTAAATCAAAATCACTTTTAGCTCACGTGGTCTTTTGTAGCCTTACCTTGAACCTATTGAGCAACAGCTTCCACTTCATCCGACCTCGATCATTTGGAGAGAGTTGGAGAAAATCCTTCGCTTGCATTTCAAGCATTTTCTCCACAGCAGAATTAGTTAGCGTACATTTGGTGTAGGTTCCAGTATGATCGGTGAGATTTAGAAAAACGTTGTATTCCACCTAAATTTAAAAGGTAAGATGGATAAGTGGCCAAGGTATCTGGCGTTTGTTTGAGTGATGAAAGAAATTTACTTCGTAGCATTCAGGAAAGAAACGCATGCTAACTCACACAAAAGTGCTTATTGAAATTATTAATCAATCCAGAAGGTAAAATAGCTGGTTGACATATCACCCCATTCGACCACGCATTCTCGGACCTTTTGGCTACTGGGTACGCCCTTAATCCTCATTAGCCCATATTGATGTCGCTTCAGAATGTTCTGCGCATAAACGAATGGGTGATGCGCTTCATAAAGGGAACCCTCACGACGAAGTCATTTTAGGATAAAGAGGCAAAAATGGTGTGCAAACCACTAACATCAATTAATTGAACGTCAAAGAGATCTCTTAGCAATTACAGAGATGGATAAATGTATGCATAATGGAAATCACATGGCGGTCTTGACGCGTCTGACTGATTGGTGATTCTTTTGAAAACCTGCGTGTTCGCCTTTATTTTGGGCTGTTTACTTACCGTAATGCCATGATCCATACCAAACCCGATAAACAAACGCTCTTTGAAACAAATTCCTGCCTGTCCATTCCTGTCATAAATGGAAAGTTTCCCAATAAGTAGATCTGGTCATAAGAAACTCAAAACGAACGTAAGTTTCAAGATGAGAAGATCGAGGGTTTTTGTTACAAAAAATTATTTGATTTTCAGGCCTTTCAACTCCTCCGCCCTTCCCCTTCTCTCCCTTCCTCTCGTACTTCACTTTTGACATTCAAATTCGGCCAACAATGGATTGAGCAGGTAGGAAAGTGATTGTTGAGTTGGTCAACCATGTAAAGAAGCAAAGAGGAACTACTGTGAATGGGTTTCATCACAAAGTTAGCTCTGTACTTGGGGCAGTCACACACCTGCGAATTTCATTATCACACACCCAGTCCACCTGCCACCGCTTCCCAGATGACCAGACAATTCCTACCAGTAGCGCACTACGGAATCCCACACCTTCTCCCCTACTTTGGACATAGGACAATTAATTGGGAAGTAACAGCTCGCATTACCAATGGCACCGTAATGCCGTTTGGATGTGGTGGGAAAAAAAGGCGCCCACTTCTGGCATAATTATTCTTTGTCAATTTTTAATTTACCACAAATTTATGGATTGAGTGGAAGTAAAGGTCATTCTTTCATAGTCTTAAGCGCCCCTTTACAAGAACGTTAACTGGAACTGGATACGGAGACCGAAGATTTCACTAATGCACTGCAGTTGCAGTTGCATCTGTCAGCTGCTGGCCTTACCTAAGGGATACGACCCTAGGAGAGAGGTTCAGGTCAACTACCTTTGAAATGGGTTATAACACTTTGTTTGTGTGACAACCTGATATCTGGCGGTTACTTTGGTTTTCGTTTTGCCCTTGCCTTCGGGCCGCGCCAAGACCCCAGGCCTGCTTCTTCTTCTTCCTCTTCTTCTCTTAGATTACATACGATGCCTTCTTCTACCTGAGGGAAGCCTTGGGACGCTATACAGGTTATGCAGGTTGTGAACACCAATATATGCAAATGGATAGCCACTTGAATGGTAACAATGTTTATTACTTAGAAGCCAAGCAACTAGTATTGTTGTGTTTGGACAAGCATTTACCTCAGTGCCTACACTAAAGTAAGAGCGATAGCTTTTGAGGTTGACTCACTTAATATTAAGGAGAAAAGCGAGAAAAATAATAAATGGTGATTTTTCCTTCCGCTTTGTGGTATCAAGAAACCTCCTTCAGGCACTGGATAATGACTTCATTAGACTTGATGTCCATTTTTTTCAAAATTGGAACAATCGAACTCGGACTCGCTTCTCTTAATCATGACGTATTTGATTTATCAACTAACGAATATTTGAATGAACTGACAAATGGCGCAGACTCAAGCTGGTAAGACCTACACCAATCTTCCCTTCCTCGCTTAGCTCTTCTTCCCTTTCTCCTTTGCGGATACTTACTTGAGACTAAGTATTACAATCAATCATGTTCATTCTAGTCAGCTGAAGCATCCACAAAAAGATTCAAGGGTCGCCTAATTGCAAGTGAGTATTTGACTGCCAATTCAGATAGCAGTAATCACTTTTTTATGAAAACAAGTTATCTATTTTCCTTCTGCCTTCACGTTAAAAGAATCGGCACTATTTTGCCGATGGAATTCCTCTATGTAGTGACGCACCGTAACCTTGAGTCAACTCTTTTGTAGCACTAATGCCACTCAATATTGGGGTTCTACGATCCTCTCTATCTGCGCTTCATCCACGTGAATTGGTAGCCAAAGAGATTAAACAAATCATAATCTTCTATACCTCGACTATCAAAGCTGAGTTTAAAATTGTGGGGTCAAAGTTTGGAAACACTGATTTAGTGCATAACTTGCAACACTTCACAAAATAATCGCTTCAGCTAGCGTTCACTTCGGCCTGTTCGCGTGGACATTAGCATCGTGAGTTTCGAGTAATTCAAACTTAATAAAACAGGTCCGGGTAACACCCAGTTAGTTGCCTCTCTCCCCAACTCTGCTTTTAACCATGGGATTTTTATTGAGAAAATTTAGTCTAATCATGCTAGCTTTTAATTTTTTTAAACTGTGGATGGTTTACATGGTAGAACTGCTGCCCATAGGGGTATGAAGTAGTACAAAGCAAAGGTCTTCCCCAATATTAGTGCCTGGTGTACGTAGTGGCTCTCGGCATATTGCCTTTACTGATTAATTTTCTTATAGTGGAAGGGGCAATTTCGGGAATAATTATTTATAGAGGGGGATTCCAACGCTGTCGAGAAATGGTAAGCTCAGCAGACCAGCATCAAGGAAAGCAAATGTTGTCAACTACGCAGTAATATCTGTAGAACTCATAACCAAGAAAATTTTGTCAGTACCTGAAACGTCAGGTTTCAAATGCTTAACCAAAGCTTGTCTACGGATTGTTGAAGCGAGAACATGTGGGGTAAAAAAGGGTAGTGCGCCCTAAGACATCAATAAATTTTTTTAGGTTTAAGGGATAAAAAAGTCAGCAAAATTTTCAACCTCCACAATTAGACTCCAGAGTCAAAAACTCTCATTTTCGTATGAGTGAAATTGGGAGGAGTAAACTCACAAGAACATGATTGGAGTCTGAAGGCTCAAATCGCTGGCCCGAGAGAGGACAGTCAGGCGTAAGGCAGGTAAACAAAGCCGATTGTGAGCCGACGCGAGATGCAGCCTCGCTACTGCCCTTCTCCTCTTCCCCACAGATCTGCATTCGACGCTGGCAGTTGGAGCAGGAGAGACGAACGAGGCGAATAGCATCATCGATGTCCAGTGAAAGCTTCGTAAACATGGCGAAAACAATGCCAAATCCGGAACTTACTATGAGATAGAGAAATAGGAGCAAAAAATATTTTGTTCCATTAAGAGTACCACATTCAATAAGCCAGTGGTTTGTTATATTCCTGGTAGTTGTACAAAATTAAGTACAAAATAATATCCAATAGGTTCAGATTCAAGAAACTTTCATTGCATGTTCATTGTAAAACTTATCGTTGTGATGCAGCCTATGTGTATGCACTTTTAAGTTTCCACATTTCTCATGCGTCAAGTTCTCGTGAGTCAGATGACCCTGCCAAAATCCCAAAACTAACATTCATCACCGATCATTTGCATCTTGCATGGTCTAAAGAGACGGACGTATTCTGCGCAGTTGCGTCAGTCGTGGAGGGCAAGTGGTCACGAAAACGGAAACAAATTCGACACACTGATTTCCTGCCTTTCAAACGATGCTGATCCCACTTTTTCTGCATATGAGAATTGTCTATTGTTCCATGTGCCTGGACTCTTCTCCCTTTTATAAGCAGAAGGGGTATCGATGTCACTTTGCACAATAAATGAGCGCTAAGCTCAACTAGCATGTGATAACATCTATGCTTTGTTTAACTCCATTCACTTGTCATAAAAATCAGATTTGAATGCACAGAGTTGTGTACTTACCATTTAAAAAGTATACACTCTTAAGTTTTTGGATGAGGTGAACAGAAAATGGATAGATCAGACAATGATCAGTTGCGATTTATGTGCAAATGAGACTGATACTACAAGTACTGTCATGGGTAGGAATGATGAGCCACCAATTGTTTTCCTTGGAATCATGAGAAGTGTTCGGCGGAGGGGCACAAAAGCTGAGCCTATCCCCTCGAACAATTGTTTTCTTAATCGTTTCTTCATTCTCCTGCACTTTGGGCATTCCGTACTGAAGGCAAATTGGGGTGCTTGCTAGTGTAGGGTCACGAGATGTTTGAAGATTGTAAGGTTACGTTTAATGACAGTACTTGGACAGGAATTGAATATGCAAGCATCCGTGAAGCCTGTCCTAACCACGCGAAGAAGTGTGCGATGTGAATGGTTCAAATGAGAAGTGATTCTCACCTACCTTTGCCGTTTATAATATCCTGAATTGTTCTGACTGTGTGTATTCCAGCCAGCGAAATGTGTTCAATCTAAAATACAGTTCCATTGTTTAACCGAGTCGCTCTTCTTCTCAGAAATTTGCCCTAAGCTTTACCAAATCAACTGCCTATTGATTCACACCTGTTCTCTCAATTCTACGGAAGAACTTGAATGAATTAACGCATGCATTCCTTGACTAGGGAAATTTATCAATGCTTTAACATGCATTCCAGCAGAAGCAATTCATTGACTCGCATTCAACACTTTGTGCTCATTTGCATTGAAGTGACAGAAAATCAGTTTTATTGCTTTTAAAAGCTGAAACCACCCATGGTTTCTTTCAAACTGTCTGTAAGAGTAAAAGTCAGGGTAAGTATGAACGATAATTGACCAGTACAGTTACCCGACTCTTAGCTATCATGCATAGGGGCTAGAAATAGCCTTTTATGTGTACTCTGGCAGTCATTTGGACGATATATCTTTTGCAAAGTAGATCTCATCAAGTTACTAAGTGCCATCACAAAGGGGGATAATAATGACAGCTCAGTGCATTACCATCAGCCAAAAATAAAAGTGCCGCTTGGCTGTCATGCAGTGGGAGATAAAGGGTGGAAGAAGGCCTCCAAGGCATAATCAGATTCCTGGAACAGTAAACGCAAAGTATTCCCTCCTTCTCTCCCTCTAACCGAAAAAACACAAATTTGGCGTGGCATGCTTCTGATCCATAAGTAATCAGCAATTAAACCATGCTTAAAATGCAATTAAAAATGCTTAAAGCAGACTCTGTCCATTCATAGTTCCTTGAGTGCTTCCCTTGTAACAGAGAAAGCCTATTTCAGAAAAATGAGGAAAGGCTGAAATTAATTAGTTGGTGCTGCTATGAACAATCTGTCAAAAGACCAATTTTGCTCGTGCTGTCGTGGAGTTCTATTCCACTTAGCTATCAGCTATTTACCAGACATGTATAAAGCGAACCAATCCAATGTGGTTTTAGGAAAGGATATTCGTTCTTTGGTGTCTATTTAAGTAAAACATTAGGTTTGGTGTATAGGAAAAGATTAATGGAATTTCATCTTGTCTTGAAAATGATAAATTTGCCTGCTACTCAACCGGAAGTTTACGCGTTATGTCAGCTACCCCTTTCACTGGCTAGCTAGTCAACTATATGGGAGCAATAATTGGAATAAAAGTCGTGATGGCCTAAATATTAATACTTTTGTACCAGACACCTCAGGAGGAACTCGACCAAAAGGGAGAGGCAAGGGATGAATGAAGTGCTGGCCGAAGGCATCAGTGTGGGAAGCGCCGGTGATGGGGGACCAGCCTGAATACTTGGCGTACTGCGCTAGCCTTAGAGCTTCCCCGCACGAGGGCATAGTGATGATCCCTGTCCTGTCATTGGGCACCGCCACCACTCCACGGCGAAAGGTGTCGTATCGTACTGGGCAGTCGACTATAGAGAGCACCGTCACCTGTAACTCAGAAGAATTGCATATGTTAATGAAATTATTGTGTAAGCTTAAACTTAGCCATACCTTACACAATGTCGACAATAACAGCATGCCTCGATCTAGACTTTTAGTTTATCACGAACCGTCCTTTAAGCCTTTTTTTATGATTTGACATTCACTTCGCCATCTAGACCTGCAAATACCAACTATGCTATTTAAAATGGCTATGAATGTTAACAGATAAAGTAGGCCGCATCATTAGGGAACATCTATACGAGTTTTTATAAAAACAAATCGAAGTAGTGCCATTGCTGTCAAGGTACATCTACCCTTAAACCTTTCTCAGATAAATTCTATTGAATTAGTTTATTAGTGAGGGGCAGAAGCGATAGTGATGGACCCAATCTAAGCAGAATGGAAAAGCAATAATGTGGTCGTAGGTTCCTTCCTACTACTTGATTTTAAGTCGCTTCATTCCCACTGGAATGGAAAATTAGACGAGCAACCAAAAAGAAATGAGTCAACATCCGGCGTGCGAGATCCTATTCAATAAATTTATTTTATTTAAGTAAGTAGCACTTTTAATATGAAGATCTTCAGTCATTCCCCCTTAACAGTGACCCAGTGTTTTGTCTTCCCTTTTAATGCATTAAAAGTGGATTAATGCAACAATGATACGCCATCAGTCGCTTTTTAGTAGGTAGATAAAAGCTGGCAATGAACTCATAAATTGTGACTGGATTGTTAGCATTACAAGATTATCCCTTTTATGGTGGGCACACAAAGCATGACGTGAAAATTCCAAAAGCTAGCCATTCCTGCCACCTATATTAAAAGTGGTGATCAGAATTTGAATAGCAAGCGTGGTAAAAGCGTATATACGAACCGATGATAATCATAATTTGTCCAGACCAAATGGCTTTGGTCGCGGCCACAATTGCACACAATTTTGAGTCTGGTCTCATTTTCAAGAAAAAGAGGCCATTGTTGAAGTTTTCGGAAAACAGCATTTCTAGCATCAAAATTACTTGCATTGCGTGGCCAAAATCCTCACTTGCTAAAGCCGTCAACTTGCTCCAAATTCCGCAACAAGTCGAACCACTTAACTTTGCTGATTGATGATTTTTGTAAAGCAAGATAAATAAATTAACGAATTCACGCAAATTGTGCATCAGCACTTAAAATGCTGGCTCTTCTCCCCGACGCAGCAACTTTGCCTAATTAAGCCTCTTGTAATTTCACAATACCACCCAGTGTTCAAAGAATAAAACCACATCTTATGTAAAGCATGAAATTTTTAAATTGGTACAAAGTTGTAAAAATCCAAAATAGTTTTATTGTAGCTTTGGACCCATTAAAAGTGGATTCTTCATCTTGAGAATGAATTAAATCTATTTTGGAATAAAATTGACCCTAAAATAGCCCTTTTACACAGGAATCTTGGCAACTTGTCGGCAGTAATTATCCAAGATCGGTTATTACAAGTTTGTTGTCCTTGCATGCAGGAAGGTTTTTGCATCGTTTTCAAAGTCGCCAAAGCTTATTGCACTGTCCTCATCCCAAAAATGGGCTGTGTCGGTTTCATTACTGAAGCGAAAGATTGTGGTAGATGATCTCTATATCGTATCATCGTCGCAATTAACTGTTTTTTTTTAACTTGGAAAGTAATGGAAAGACGCAAAGATACGATAAACCAAATAGCCAAATTCTCACAATGGATAGACTAGACATCCATAAGAGCACGCCTAGGATGTAAAATCCGTATGCAGAGGAGATTTGGAACATAGACTCACGTTCCAGAACTAGGAGTGATGCTAAAATAGTTATTAATAATTCTCGCCGCACAAAATTTCTTTCGGAAAGTCAAACGATCCCATACTCAATTGCCTCTTTTATCTACTTTTATTTTCCTTCTAACGATTTAACTGATCTGCTTCAAGTAAACTACATCATATAGATAGTATCATCTAGCAAAGAGGATTGATTAGGCGTGCCTTAAACAAATCATACCCAGTCCATTAACTCTTTACCTAAGTTTTCACAATTCAAAAGCAGCATTTATCAACAACACTCATACAAGGTGACCTAGATGACCCTAAAATGGTGCAAAAAGGTTGTTTTCCAACAATTACATTCTACCAAATCAAATGTGGCAAATGATTCATCATATTCATTTAGTCGGATAGGTCATCGCCCATCCATTACCTTATCTCATAAGTTCCTTTCTACCCTCAGTTACGAGTGTTTAAAAATATAATAGGATTGCGGGTGAAACACCATGTACAATACTTTGTTTTGACCATAGAGAATGCATTTAAGTGTCCTACAATTGCATTACTCCCATGACTTCATCCTAATCCCACTCTAGCCAACTGCGCTCACAAGAGTAGACGGTTTAATGCCTGTCTGTAGGGAAGAACAATTTGAAGATATACTTGTTTTACGGTGCCAGAACCTAAAGAACACGGAAGTTTCTCCCTCTCATAATGCAATAAATAATGAAATCCATTTTGACGTAGAAAATCTGTTACTTACTCTTGGCTTCCAGAACCTTAAAGCAAACATTATGAGGTCCTCGTTCCACAAAATCATGGGGAAGTGCCCACATGTCTCATCAATAAGTGTAACTTCGCATTTGCTTATCACCCGCTGGTAGCTCTTTCGATCATCAGCACTGATTGTCTGAGGCATGCTGGGGAGTGTGGAAGTTATAAGCTTTTGAGGCGGTCTGTTTAGCACCACCGATTTTATTTCGCCTACGTCCATAACTGCCGCAAAGAATGTAAATAACCGGACGGGTCGATTGGTTGATTGGGTTTGGGTGATGGAGTTATTCATTTGCTGTGATTGTGCATTTCTCACGAGAGCGCTATCAGCAAAGGTGTACTGAATTACTTGTTTCAGAGCCAGATGATTTTCCGCAGGACAGAGTAATTCGGTCTGTAACATGAGAAAATATGCCTCCTACTTAATAAATTACAGTGCAAATTTATTTTCGAGTTTTAGATTTACATTTTAATCAACTTTATCTAAAACAACTGAACGAAAAATCGGAACACTTTACGATATCCTAAGAAGCCCTTTGGAAGTAAAAATAAATAAGAAGTACGGAGTTACGCAAATAACAATAGTTGAATCATCGAAGCATTCTGTCTTCATGCATCATATGCAATTCATGAACTTAAGTTCTAGCTACAAGTAAATTTTCGAAAAATAATAACTCCATTCTAAAATATTTCGGTCAATTAGCAAAAAAAACGAATTGGGCATTTAACGCTTCATAGTGGCTTAGGATATTAAGAACATAAATTACGAAACCTGGAATGCTTGCAACCACTGTGTTTACCTGAAGTTTGGTAATTTGCGCCTTGTTACTACAACTGTAGGGTAAAATTCGAGAACGCCCTTCATTGAGTATGACGGAAAATCTTGAAGGTGTTTGAACCATGCAAACATCTTCATATGATCCTTCGTTTATAACTTTTGCCTGTCCTTGCAGAACAAGGACAACATCTCCTAGTCAAATATTTCAGCTTCAACATATAAGTTACCGATAGAAAAACTTGCCGATACTTCACCAGAGGATTTAAATGTACCCCAGTAGTTTATATTTATCCATGATGACACATTATCCCGTATAACGAATGAAAAAACTCCACGAGAGGGTTGCTGGCCATCCTTACTTTCAACACGCCTTACACTGGACTTATGAAGTACAATCCCCAGAAGATTCACTTTTTGACCATCTTGGCTAATGCTAGCTATAGTAAGTATTTTTTCGTTCATTGTAGGCTGACAACCATAACCGTCATTCACCTCTAGTATGCGATATCGCGTATGCCAGTAGTAAGGATGTTTAAATGGTCCAAACAGCTTAGATGACATAAAACAAAATCCATTAAGATTTTGATCCTTTTGTTAAGCTGTCATTATAAAACGAACATAATAAATGATTGGTCACTTGCGAGACTTTAGTATATTCAATTAAATGGAAAAATTGCTAAAAAACATATCATTAGGGATCATATAGACTATTGTGTTTAGTCATAAAGTTAAGTTTCCTGCCCTTTTTAAGGCATGATTTTAAAAGTGTGTAGTTTATGTAGCCCAATGAGACTTCCCATTTGACAGAGGAAGGCATTCAGTTTGGTCTGAAGGCCAGCCTGCGAGTACAAGGGCAGGACAAAACTAAAGTCACCACCAGTAATAATTTGTTTATGTGACCAACTGCTGTCTGATGGTTACTTTGCTATTAGTCTGGTGGTTGTACGTATGGTGCTAAACTCAAGCTTAATCCCTTTTCTCCTCTTAGAATACACGCATCTAGCCCAACTTAATCCCCTTTTACGCGGTGGGAATCCTCAGGGCACTACACCACCAGACATCAGGCGGTCACATAAATAAAGTATTTTAGTGTATTCGAAAATATCGTTTTAGGCAGCTCAGGCTAGCAGTTGTTTCTTAAAACACTCATATGCTTGCTGAGCCGTTGACCAAATGAAATAGAATGAGTGTATGTTTCTTCATCCTCTGATCGTATTGCGGTGTAATAGCACCGCTGTCGTCAACACGCGGATGTGTTATGAACTCCTAAAGAAAACTTCTCCAGGCTGTTCAATGCTGATAATTCAGACTAATGAGAAGGTGGTAGAAACCAAATGCAGACCCCTCTTTCCAATCCTTCTATCATGGAGAAATTGGAGATTCTCATGCCCAAAGTGCATATACTTCATTTGAAAAATTAAGGAGGTCAGGATAGATTTGAAAACAAAGTGAGTATCACCTTTCTTAGCCGCTGGTATAATGTCTCAAGACCACTCATTAGGTAGAATAAAGTAGTAAGTGTAGTTGGAAGTGTGTATTCATAAGGGATGGGAAGAACTTGAGCTTTGGCTTGGGCCATGGGGCGACCCATGCAATTAAGAGTAGGCTAAAAACTAGAGTTGTCGCCAATTCATATAGGTAGTCGGACTAACAAGGTGTCGCAGCTGAAGGTGTTCATCTCAGTTGAGGTCATTTTGTTTGAGTTTATCGAGACATCCTCTCTATCAATGTGGGCATATACTAAAGGGTCGCGAGGTTCCCTTAAAATTAAGTGCGTTTTTTAATCTTTTCCTTTGGTTACACTACGTTTTTGAGGCAACTTTGGTTTACTACTTGCGTATTTGTTGACCAGCAATTGGTTGATACTTTTATTTTGCGACCTTCGGCCGATGTGAACTTTGTTTGGTCATGAATTTTCCGTAGCCATAAAGGCACTGTTCAAGACCTGAATGTCTTGTATTCATGCATTTCTATCGAGAGCTCTTGCACAGCTCAGCATTGAGTTATTTTTAGAACTTGGCACTATAACAGCCTAGTCTACTAACAGGAAAACCCACTGCGGTCCTACTCGTGTCTTCTGCTTTTATACATTCTTCTTTATCTACATTGCAGTAGTCAGCTATAAATGGAGCATGTTTGTTGTCTCTTCTTGTATGCGGCAGAGGCCAAGATGCCATAACCTATTCCACTTAAAATAGCCCTCTGGACATAAAGTAGCAAGGCCCAGTGACTTCGAAATGAAACCTTTCGATGCTGCTACAGATAAAGGGGGCTTGGAATCATCAAGTGTGTGAGGGTGATTGTGAGACATTAACGCCTCTTACTCGCTTTGTCAAGCCTCTTTCATGCCGATTGCAGCTCTTAGACTGGTATTGTCCACTCCTACCATATCCTTCTGACCTCCTGGTCCGACGGTGGAATTTTTTAACTGTAGACTTGCAAGGAGATATAAGGAAATTGTTGTATACAAAAGTTGCGTTAGGATTGGTACTCGATTTATTTCTCCGATGCTTTTAGTGGGCTTTCAAGGAAGTGGCACTCACTACGACACCGGTTTCTCCCAAGACTTGTCTGAAGACAGAGTGTCTATACTACACCCTATCCATTCCCTCCGCCCGTGGTCAATCCTCAACCCAATTGCAGCCAATTCTATCATCACCATGGATTTTCCTCGACGGCAGGCGGCGTCTGCAGCTCCTATCCACTGCGTTAAAAGCAGTTCACTTTCACTGCAACCTTCTTCGCCAAATTTATTCGATGATAGCAAGAGCAATGAAGTGGTCTCTTCCTTCCTTCCTTCATCTGCCATCAATGATTTCCATTACAAATAAGTGTAAATTTTGTTTAAAGGTTAAAATTCCTTGACCCATTGTTAAACAGAGTAGTTACTTGCACTATTCAAGAGTTTTACTGTCCGCCCTCTCGCTTGAAGTTCAAAAAACCTTTGTCATCATTTTAATCATCTAACTTACCACCTTGATAAAAAGTCTGCCAAAATGGAGCAAATGAACTGTCAGACGTAGAAAACTACGCACCTGCGTCTCATCCGTCGACTGTGACCGCGTCCTCACATAAAACAGTCGTGCTTACAATTGTAGAAATTTGCACTACACTAGACTCGAGGTGAATGCAGCGTCTCTGAAACGATAAAGCGAATTCCTAGACTGGAATTATGCTCCAACACTCTCCATTGGGGAAAAAAATGCTACCCAGGGTAAGAGATATCATGGTCAGGGAAAAATGTAGGCGTTGAGCTTCGGAAAAGGTGCTACGAAGTCAGAAAGACTTAAAAAGCAATTCGAAAAAACGCTTGTTCCTTCAATTTATCCGTTTCTACCAAATCCAACCATGAAAATTTAACATTTAAAGTAAAAACAAGAAACCAAATGATCATTGGAAAAGGTTCAAAAAAATCATTCAAATGATTCGATTTGTTTGGCTCAGGGCACATTCGAGAGCAGCACTTGACGTACACACACACGCACACTGTCAATGCCATCTGTACAATTTGAGGTAAACAGCATATTCAAGAGCCTGTGCCACATGAAGTAAAGGCGACTTCACCAAGCAGAGAGA